>CM076570.1:46355279-46456074 GCA_034641835.2 Pinus albicaulis
ATCCGTGAATCGAGAGTGGGGTGTCCAATTGCTGCTATTGCAGTTAGAGGGATTCAATTTTGACTGTTGAAACAGTCTTGGGAGGGATTAGCAGAGTAGTGGTTATGTAATAGGCTGGGAGGAGAAGTCTGGACTATATTAGCCATTGAGCTCAGTCTCTGTGACTGGTTTTACATCAATTAATCAAAGCACATTTCACAGGATCCTGGTCTATTACTATTGGTGATGTTTTTCTAACTCTGTTTATTACATTTTCATGTTGTTCATTTTTTGCTGGCTTGCATCAGAAACATGGCATAGGATTTACCCTTGTTAGGTACCCTATGTCTCTGCTCTCCTTGCCTTCAATGTTTTTCTTCTAAATGTGTGATATAAGAGTTTCTCTATATCAATTTAACGAGTGTAGTAGTTCCTTATGCTGCTGGTTGATGTATGAATTAAATGAATCTGTCTTTAGATGTTCTTGTTGGGTTTAAGTTGAATGATTTGGGAACACTAGGGATAAGAGTTAGCCCTGTCCACTAGGATCCTTGTGCAACCAGTTGGCCTTTCTAGGATCCCTCTGTTAAAATTATCTCTAATTTTTCCCTTGGAGCATGCTAAAGCTGACCTGGAGTTAAATGACCTCTGGTCCAATCTATAAGCTGCCCCTTTGTCCCTCCTTTGAAAGCTGTCTTTGAGTATGTCCAAGCAGGTCTGGAGTTAAATGACCTCTGATCTGATCTATAGACAGAAATTAGGTTGCTTTCCTTCTTTCACCTTCAATCCTTAATGTTCCATCCCATCATCTATCTAAAAATATCCTTTAGTGTAGATGACTTGCCCTCTAAAAGCCTTGGCTAGTTGTTGCAAGTAATTCTCCTTTCATGACTCCATAGCCCAATGGATGGCACAGTTTTGACCTATCCTCTTTGTTGAAACATCTTGCTGTTTTGTTCCTTTTCTCCCATTACTTTCTCAGTCTATGATCGCATGAACAACCCAGCAACCAGCCAACCAAATCATTTTAAACCCCCCTCTGTGCTTCATAACTAGCTTAACATCTCATTTGAGCTTCAAAGACATACCATTCTTTGTTTTATTGGAGAGATCCCTCTCTGGGTCTAGGAGGGCTAGATCCTATGCCCCCAAAGCGGTTTGATGTTGTCTTATCTTTTGGTATTGCCAAATATGCCAAAACATAGGAACCCCAACATAATGGTGACTCCGCTGGGGAGTAAGACCAAAAGCTTGATTTGGTAAATCACTGTGGTGGACGGTAAAATTGTAAATGATCCACCTGGAAACTCCACAATTCATGAATGATTAGCAGACTCCACTGGTGATCAGTAGGTCGCTGATTATCTGTGTGTTCACAAGACTCCATTGGGAGACCATGTCGCAGTACAACATCATCAATGCCAAATACCAAGTCACTTCACTAATGGAAGACCCTGAACGGTTTTCAGAAATGTTTCCAAATTTCATGGCAGTATGTCATGATACAATTTCTAGAGACTTGGCGGAATATAAGGTGGAGGACCTTCTAGGGGTTATTCCTCTCAGCTCAAAAGGTGGACCCGTGATCAAGAAAAATTTTCTAGAGCTGGTGATTGAAAGGTATGAAGCTCAGATCGAACTTTTGAACTCACAGGAAATATCCTATCACTTCAGAGACCCCAGAGAATTTTTCGAAAGTCTCCCGCCCCCTAAAAGAGAAGAGATTCCGCTGCTCTTTGAAATACAAGAAGAAGAGGATCCGGTTTTCATGAGCCACACTGAAGATGTAGTGGAGTATGCAATAATCGAATTTTCCCAGGACGCAAACGGCCTACCAATCATGGTAGGCCAGAAAGAAGAGAGTGTACATCATTCGTTCGTTGATCCTGTGGCAGAGTACATGGAGGCCCAGATTAGCTCAATTACCCCAGCGTCGATCCTTAGCATGGGCTAGATTTATCAGGAGTGGTCACTACTGATGGTGACCTCAGTTTGGAAGGACCACATGCAGAGAAGCTTGTGGTTATCTTTGATAGGAAATCAGTGTTCATATCCTTTTTTTTTACTGCTTGACTGGCTGCACTGGCATTATTGTATCACCAAGAACATCAGAGATTTCCAACTAGAGTAGGGTAGGTAGTAAGTATGAAATAAAGCTCAGCCTGTGAGCATGTAGTTAGTTGGTTTAATTTCTACAAAGTCCAACAAGCCAGACAGTCTAACCCTGGCTTGGCTATTTTCCAATTTCTGTCTTAGAATGTAGAGAAGAAATATGCTGGACAGTCTAATCCTAGCAGGTATTAGATTAGGTAGAGAAACAAATGAGATCAATAGCTTAATCTGGTCTCATGCAGTAATAAGGGTAGATTTAGAATAGGATTATTTTCTGTTATAAAAATAAATGATGTAAAGGGCCTGCAAGTCAAAATGCACCCAGAAGAAAAATTCTAAGACTATAGTGTGGGTAGGTAGTTTTTTGGGAGAAATTTTACTGCTGATACGATGTCTTCATAATTTGTGGTAGCTGATCAAATAAAGAAATGAATGAGTCAAGAACCAGGCATCTGGCCTACACCAAAGATTTACTTTCTAAATTCTTGACTCCTTCAAGAAGAAGCCATCCCCATGTGGAGCCACTTTTAGCCCTCCATAAAATTATTTGACAAGAAAACACGGGGCTAAAATGTTTCTGAGCCTTCAAGGAATGCATTTCCTTTGAAAACACATTATCCTTGAAGCCTCCTTGTGCCTTCTGTTGGTCCCTGCCTTCAGAGAAGTTTTCCACAACTTTTTCAGCGCCAGAGCATCCTCTAAGCAGATCCATCAGAAAGTGCCTAAAAAGAGCTTTCCAACGGTAAGCTACATTCTCAAAACTGACTTCTCGATTGAATTTTATGCCTAAGTGAAGTAAAAACCCTTATACCCCTTATCTCCCCACTTTCCCCCTTAATCTTTGTTTTATTTAAGTCTTATACCATTTTCCCCATTTCCGATTATAAATCGCTTTGTAAATCACGTTAAAACAAAAATATGCAATCTATACAACCAGTCCCCTGACCATACCCCTTAGAACCTTATAATAAACAATGTTAACACTTATTATTAAGTCCCGCCCTTTACAACCACTTCCCCTTTCCATGCCTCGCCATACATTGTAATAAACTTATTATAAAGTTTATATATTATATACCCCCACCACTTATTAATCGCAATCACAAATATCTTTCCAATCACATATGTTATGATGAATGCCCCGATCACTCATCACAAATATTTGCGATGCGATTGATCGATCGCAAATCCCTCCGATCATCGCATCGCAACTCCGCTCTGATCCGCCCGATCGCAAATCCATCTGATTGATTGCATCACAATGTTATTTCTCCAAATTGTGATTGTCGCCCACTCCCGATCTTCGATTGTGGTCACTCTATTCCACCCAATAGAAAACCCCTCCAATTGATCGCATCGCAAGGTTCTTTCTCTCGATTGCAATTTCCGCCCGCTCCCTATCTCCGATTGCGATTGATCCATTCTGCTCGATCGCATGATCGCAAGTCCGATCCTCAGATTGCGATTAGACCTACCGGGCCTACCATACTACTCTTCTGCCTCGTTCATATAATAAAGGTGTTTTCTATTTGTAAATCAGAAAATTGTATTATTTTTGGTTTGTAAAGGGTTTTCCCCAATCGCATCGGAAATTTTCTGCTGCACCACTCCCCCCATGCTCCATCTCCCGATTCTGATTTTCGATTACGATACGTACCCCGGTCCCACCATATGGTATTTCCACCATTCATAGCCAAATTTCCTTTTCCTTTGTAAAAGTCAAAAATTCATTTGTTTTGTTTTTACAAAGGGTTTTCCCCATCACATTGGAAGTTTTGTGTTATATGTTACTCCGCCCGTCCCACTCGAATTCCGATTGCGATTACTATTGGTTATATATTTCTCCCCTCCTGCTCCATTCCGATTGTGACTTATGTGGGTCTCGTTTCCTCTCCTTTCCCTCCTAGTCACTATTCTTCCCTCCACGCAGACGTTTTTTAGTTTCAATTTTTTTTCAACCAAATTTATAAACAAAGGTCAGTTTTCTTCAAAACAGAAAATGGAAAGCCAGGCTCAGTGTCAGTAGAAAATTTTCTCTAGACAGTACACCATTCCTACAGTGCCCTCAGTGCTCCCTCGAGCCTAGGAAAATTAAGCACACTGGCAGGAGCTTCATAAAAGACTGTCATGTCGCGGTTATGGAGTATGGAGTGACCTGTGGATCCTTCCATCCAGTTCGCTTATTCTAGAAGGTAGCATAGAGTTTCAGACACCTGAAAAACTCTATAGAAATAGTAGAGGTCAATCTTGACCTGATAGAGGCTCCTAGGCCATACCATGAGTACACACAACGCTGTTGAGCCATTAAGCAGCATGGGCGTGAACACTTCCTCTGGTCTGCCTTAATGAGATCCATTTAATGTTAAATCTACTTCCATTTTTCCATTCTCCTATATGAATTCCCGAGAACATCATCGAAAATTTGTTGTCCAGTTGCTTCCGTTGCAATTAGAGGGATTCAGTTTTGACTGTTGAAATAGTCTTGGGAGGGATTAGCAGAGTAGTGGTTATGTAATAGGCTGGGAGGAGAAGTTTGGACTATATTAGCCATTGAGCTCAGTGTATGTGACTGGTTTTACATTAATTAATCAAAGCACATTTCACAGGATCCTGGTCTATTACTATTGGTGATGTTTTTCTAACTCTATTTATTACATTTTCATGCTTTTCATTTTCTCCTAGCTTGCATCAGAAACACGGCATAGGATTTACCCTTGTAAGGTACCCTATGTCTCTGCTCTCCTTGCCTTCAATGTTTTTTTGCTAAATGTGTGATCTAAGAGTTGATCTCAGTTAATTTAAGCAGTGTAGTAGTTCCTTATGCTGCTAGCTGATGTATGAATTAAATGAATCTGTCTTTAGATGTTCTTGTTAGGTTTAAGTTGGAAGATTTGGGAACACTGGGGATAAGAGTTAGCCCTGTCCACTAGGATCCTTGTGCAACCAGCTAGCCTTTCTAGGATCCCTCTGTTAAAATTATCTCTATTTTTTCCCTTGGAGCATGCTAAAGCTGACCTAGAGCTAAATGACCTCTGGTCCGATCTATAAGCTGCTCCTTTGTCCCTCCTTTGAAAGCTGCCTTTGAGTATGTCCAAGCAGGTCTGGAGTTAAATGACCTCTGATTTTATCTATAGACAGAAATTAGGTTGCTTTCCTTCTTTAACCTTCAATCCTTAATGTTCCATCGCATCATCTATCTAAAAAGATTCTTTAGTGTAGATGACTTGCCCTCTAAAAGCCTTGGCTAGTTGTTGCAAGTAATTCTCCTTTCATGACTCCATAGCCCAATGGATGGCATTGTTTTGATCTATCCTCTTTGTTGAAACATTCTATTGTTTTGTTCCTTTTCTCCCATTACTTTCTCAGTATATGATCGCATGAACAACCCAGCAACCAGCCAACCAAATCATTTTAAACCCCCCCTATGTGCTTCATAACTAGCCTAACATCTCGTTTGAGCTTCAAAGACATGCCATTCTTTATTTTATTGGAGAGATCCCTCTCTGGGTCTAGGAGGGCTAGATCCTACGCCCCCAAAGCGGTTTGATGTTGTATTATCTTTTGGTATTGCTAAATCTTCCAAAACATAGGAACCCCAACATAATGGCGACTCCACTGGGGAATAAGACCAAAAGCTTGATTTGGTAAATCACTGTGGTGGACAGTAAAATTGTAAATCATCCACCTGGCGACTCCACAATTCCTGAATGATTAGCAGACTCCACTGGTGATCAGTAGGCCGCTGATTATCTGTGTGTTCACAAGACTCCACTGGGAGACCATGTCACAGTACAACATCATCCATGCCAAAGACCAAGTCACTTCACTAATGGAAGACCCTGAATGGTTTGTAGAAATGTTTCCAGATTTCATGGCAGTATGTCGTGATACAATTTCTAGAGACTTGGCGGAATATAAAGTGGAGGACCTTCCAGGGGTTATTCCTCTCAGCTCAAAAGGTGGACCCGTGATCAAGAAAATTTTTCTAGAGCTAGTGATTTAAAGCTATGAAGCTGAGATCGAAATTTTGAACTCACAGGAAATATCCTATCAGTTCAGAGACCCTAGAGCATTTTTGGAAAGTCTCCCGCCCCTCAAAAGAGAAGATATTCCGCTGCTCTTCGAAATATAAGAAGAAGAGGATATGGTTTTCATGAGCCACACTGAATATTTAGTGGAGGATGCAATAATCGAAGTGGCCCAGGATGCAAATGGCCTACCAATCATGGCAGGCCAGAAAGAAGAGAGTGTACAACATTCGTTCGTTGATCCTATGGCAGAGTACATGGAGGCCTGGATTAGCTCAATTACCCCAGTGTCAATCCTTAGCACGGGCGAGATTTATCAGGAGTGGTCACTACTGATGGTGACCTCAGTTTGGAAGGACCACATGCAGAGCAGCCTGTGGTTATCTTTGAAAGACAGTTAGTGTTCATATCATTTTTTGTTACTTCTTGACTGGCTGCACTGGCATTATTGTATCACCTAGAACATCAGAGATTTCCAACTAGAGTAGGGTAGGTAGGAATTCTAAAATAAAGCTCAGCCTGTGAGCATGTAGTCAGTTGTTTTAATTTCTGCAAAGTCCAGCAAGCCAGACTGTCTAACCCTGGCTTGGTTGTTTTTCAATTTCTGTCTTAGAATGTAGAGAAGAAATCTGCTGGACAGTCTAATCCCAGCAGGTATTATATTAGGTAGAGAAAAAAATGAGATCAAAAACTTAATCTGGTCTCATAGAGTAATAAGGGTAGATTTAGAATAGGTTTATTTTCTGTTATAAAAATAAATGATGTAATGGGCCTGCAAGTCAAAATGCACCCAGAAGAAAAATGTTAGGACTATAGTGTGGGTAGGTAGTTGTTTGGGAGAAATTTTACTGCTGATATGATGTATTCATAATTTGTGGCAGCTGATCAAAGAAAGAAATGAATGATTCAAGAACCAGGCATCTGGCCTACACCAAATATTTACTTTCTAAATTCTTGACTCCTTCAAGAAGAAGCCATCCCCATGTGGAGCCAATGTTAGCCCCCCATAAAATTTTTTGCCAAGCAAACAGGGGGCTAAAATGTTTCTCAACCTTCAAGGAATGCATTTCCTCCAAAAACACATCATCCTTGAAGCCTCCTTGTGCCTTCTGTTGGTCCCTGCCTTCAAAGAAGTTTTCAGAAACTTGTTCAGCACCAGAGCATCCTCCAAGAAGATCCATCAGAAAGTGTCTAAAAATAGCTTTCCAATGGTATGCTACATTCTCAAAACTGACTTCTCGATTGAATTCTATGCCTAACTGAAGTAAAATCCCTTATACCCCCTATCTCCCCACTTTTCCCCTTAATGTTTGTTTTATTTAAGTCTTATACCCCTTTTCCCCCTTTCCGATTATAAATCGCTTTTTAAATCACGTTAAAATGAAAATAAGCGATCTATACAACCACTCCCTCGACCATACCCCTTAGAACCTTATAATAAACAATGTTAACGTTTATTATTAATTCCCTCCCTTTATAACCACTTCCCCTTTCCATGCCCTGACATACATTGTAATAAACTTATTATAAAGTTTATATATTATATACCCCCACCGCTTATTAATCGCAATCGCAAATATATTTCCAATCGCATATGTTATGATGAATGCCCCGATCACTCATCGCAAATATTTGCGATGTGATTGATCGATCGAAAATCCCTCCGATCATCGCATTGCAACTCTGCTCTGATTCGCCCGATCGCAAATCCATCCGATTTATCACATCACAATTTTCTTTCTCCTGATTGCGATTGCCGCCTACTCCCGATCTCTGATTGCGATTTCTCCATTCTGCCCGGTCACAAACCCCTTTGATTGATCGCATCGCAATGTTCTTTCTCCCGATTGAAATTGTTGCCCGCTCCTAATATCCGATTGCGAACGCTCCATTCTGCCCGATCGCATGATCGCAAGTCCGATCCTCCGATTGCGATTAGACTTGCTGGGCCCACCATACTACTCTTCCGCCTTGTTCATATAATAAAGGGGTTTTCTCTTTGTAAATCGGAAAATTGTATTATTTTAAGTTTACAAAGGGTTTTCCCCAATCACATCAAAAATTTTGTGCTGCACCACTCTGCCATGCTCCATCTACCGATTCTGATTTCCGATTGTGATCCATACCCCGATCCCACCATACGGTCTTTCCACCATTCATAGCCAAATTTCCTTTTCCTTTGTAAAAGTCAAAAATTCATTTTTTTTGTTTTTACAAAGGGTTTTCCCCATCGCATTGGAAGTTTTGTGTTATATGTTACTCCACCCATCCCACTCCAATTCCTATTGCGATTACTGTTGGTTATATGTTTCTCCCCTCCTGCTCTATTCCGATTGCAACTTATGTGGGTCCCATTTCCTCTCTTTTCCCTCCTAGTCACTGTTCTTCCCTTCATGCAGGCATTTTTCAATTTCAGTTTTGTTTCAACGACATTTATACACAAAGGTCAGTTTTCTTCAAAACGGAAAATGGAAAGCCAGGCGCAATGTCAGCCGAAAATTTTCTCCATATAGTACACCATTCCTACAGTGCCCTCCGTGCTCCCTCGAGCCCAGGAAAATTAAGCACACTGACAGGAGCTTCATAAAAGACTGTCAGGTCGCGGTTATGGAGTATCGAGTGGCCTGTGGATCCTTCCGTCCATTTTTCTTATTCTAGAAGGCAGCACAGAGTTTCAGACACCTGAAAGACTCCAAAGAAACAATAGAGGTCAATCTTGACCTGAGAGAGGCTCCCAGGCCATACCATGAGTACACACAGTGTTGTTGAGCCATTAAGCAGTATGGGCATGAACACTTCCGCTGGTCTGACTTAACGAGATCCATTTAATGTTCAATCTACTTATGTTTTTCCATTATCCTATATGAATTCCCGATAACATCATTGAAAATTTATTGTCCAGTTGCTGTTGTTGCAATTAGAGGGATTCAGTTTTGACTGTTGAAACAGTCTTAGGAGGGATTAGCAGAGTAGTGGTTATGTAATAGGTTGGGAGGAGAAGTCTGGATTTTATTGGCCACTGAGCTCAGTGTATGTGACTAGTTTTACATTAATTAATCAAAGCACATTTCACAGGATCCTGGTATATTACTATTGGTGATGTTTTTCTAACTCTGTTTATTACATTTTCATGTTGTTCATTTTCTGCTGGATTGCATCAGAAACATGGCATAGGATTTACCCTTGTTAGGTACCCTATGTCTCTGCTCTCCTTTCCTTCAATGTTTTTATGCTAAATGTGTGATCTAAGAGTTGATCTCAGTTAATTTAACCAGTGTAGTAGTTCCTTATGTTGCTAGCTGATGTATGAATTAAATGAATATGTCTTTAAATGTTCTTGTTGGGTTTAAGTTGGAATATTTGGGAAAACTGGGGATAAGAGTTAGCCCTATCCACTAGGATCCTTGTGCAACCAGCTAGCCTTTCTAGGATCCCTCTGTTAAAATTATCTCTATTTTTTCCCTTGGAGCATGCTAAAGCTGACCTAGAGTTAAATGACCTCTGGTCCGATCTATAAGCTGCCCCTTTGTCCCTCCTTTGAAAGCTGCCTTTGAGTATGTCCAAGCAGGTCTGGAGTTAAATGACCTCTGATCTGATCTATAGATAGAAATTAGGTTGCTTTCCTTCTTTCACCTCAATCCTTAATGTTCCATCCCATCATCTATCTAAAAATATCCTTTAGTGTAGATGACTTGCCCTCTAAAAGCCTTGGCTAGTTGTTGCAAGTAATTCTCCTTTCATGAGTCCATAGCCCAATGGATGGCACGGTTTTGACCTATCCTCTTTGTTGAAACATCCTTCTATTTTGTTCCTTTTCTCCCATTACTTTCTCAGTCTATGATTGCATGAAAAACCCAAAAACCATCCAACCAAATCATTTTAAACCCCCCTTTGTGCTTCATAACTAGCCTAACATCTCATTTGAGCTTCAAAGACATACCATTCTTTGTTTTATTGGAGAGATCCCTCTCTGGGTCCAGGAGGGCTACATCCTAGGCCCCCAAAGCAGTTTGATGTTGTCTTATCTTTTGGCATTGCCAAATCTACCAAAACATAGGAACCCCAATGCCTTCGTTCGGTCAGGTGTGTTGTGTCACGTGGTGTGAGGTTTCCCAACGAGATGCATTCAGTTCAGGTCATTTTGTTTAAGGGTGGCCGTATCAAATTTATTAATTTGTGACTGCCCAGGTGCCTTGTGCATGTTCAGGAAACCCATTTTCCATTTTCTCCCTTGTTCCTTCATTCGGTCGAGCGCGTCGTGTCGCGTTGTGCGAGGGCACCCATTGAAACGCATCCGTGTCGGGTCATTTTGTTTGAGGGCAGCCGTATCAAATTTTCTAAGTTGTGACTGCCTAGGTGCTTTGTGCACGTTCTTGCAGCTTGTTTTCCAATTTATCCCTTGTGCCTTCATTTTTTCGAGTGTGCTGTGTTGTGCCGTCTGAGGGCGCCCGACGAAACACACTTGGGTCGGGTCATTTCATTTCAGGGAGGCAGTATCAAATTTTCTAGGTTGTGACCACCCAGGTGCCTTGTGCAGATTCCAGTGGCTCATTTTCTGTTTTCTCCCTTGTTCCTTCATTTGTTCAGCCGCACTATTTCACACCATGTGAGGGCACACAATGAAACACGTTCAGTTTGGGTTGTTTTGTTTGAGGGGGGTCGTATCAAATTTTCTAAGTTGTGACCACCTGGGTGCCTTGTGCAATTTCATGCAGTCCATTTTCCATTCGCTCCCTCATGCCTTCGTTTAGTCGGGCATGCCCTATGATGGCACCAGATGAAATGCGTTCTGGTCAAGTCAGTTCGTTTGAGGGTGGTTGTAACAAATTTTCTAAGTTGTGAATGCCCAGTTACCTTGTGCATGTTCATGCTCCCTGTTTTCCATTTGCTCCGTTGTGCCTTCATTTGGTCAAGTGGGTCGTGTCGCACCGTGTGAGAGCACCTGATGAAACACGTTCGGGTCGGGTCATTTCATTTTAGGGTAGCTGTACAAAATTTTCTAAGTTGTGACTACCTGGGTGCCTTGTGCAAGTTTATGCGGCCCATTTGTTGTTTTCTCCCTTCTGCATTTGTTCGGTTGGGAACGCCATGTGAGGGTGCCCGATGAAACATTTTTGGGTCATTTTGTTTGGGGGTGGCCATATCAAATTTTCTAATTTGTGACCACATGGGTGCCTTGTGCACATTCATGCGGCCCGTTTGTCATTTTTTCCCTTGTGGCTTCGCTCGGTCAGGCGTTCCGTGTGAGGGCACCCGATGAAACACGTTTGGAATCCGACTCACTTTCATTCATAAACTAGGAATCCAAAGGATTAGCATGTTCCCTTGCTGCTAGACCCACCCTAGGGCTAGAGGGATCGCCTCTATCCGCAGAGGGATTTACCTGCACAACAGTCGTGTCGCGTTGTGTGAGGGTGCCCAATGAAACACATTTGGGTTGGGTTGTTTTGTTTGAGGGTGCTCATATCAAATTTGTTAAGTTTTGAGAACCCAGGTGCCTTCTGCACATTTGTGCGAGCCATTTTCCATTTGTTCCCTTGCACCTTCATTCGGTTGGGCACTCCATGTTGCGTCGTGTGAGAGCACCCGATGAAACGCGTTCGGGTTGGGTCATTTTGTTTAAGGGAGGTTGTATCAAATTTGCTTATTTGTGACCACTCGGGTGCCTTGTGCACATTCATGCAACTCGTTTTCCATTTTCTCCCTTTTGCCTTCATTTGGTAGGGCACGCCATGTCATGCTATGTGAGAGTGGCCAATGAAACTCGTTCAGGTCGAGTCGTTTCGTTCGAGGGCGCCCAATGAAACACGTTAGGATCAGGTCGTTTCATTTGACAATGACTGTATTAAATTTTCTTTGTTGTGACCGCCCAGGTGCCTTGTGCACATTCGTATGACCCATTTATCTTATGCTCCCTTTTTCCTTCGTTTGGTTAGGCAAGCCATGCTGCATCATGTGAGGGTGCCCATTGAAACATGTTCAGGTCGGGTCATTTCATTACATGGTTTTTGTATCAAATTTGGTAACTTGTATCAAATTTTTTGTTTTCTCCCTTTTGCCTTTGTTCGGTCAGGCATTTCTTGTCATGCCATGTGAGGGAAATCAATGAAACATGTTCTAGTTGGGTCATTTCATTTGAGGGAGTTTGTATCAAATTTGCTAAGTTGTGACTGCTCAGGTGCCTTGTTTACATTCGTGCAGCCCGTTTTCCATTTTCTCCCTTATGCCTTCTCTCGGTAGGGCACATCGTGTGAGGACGCCTGATGAAATACATTCAAGTGCGGTTGTTTTGTTTGAGGGCGCCTAATGAAACATTTTCGGGTCAGGTCATTTCATTTGAGGGTGGCCGTATCAAATTTCCTAAGTTGTGACCGCTTGGGTGCCTTGTGCACGTTCATGTCGCTCTTTTTCTGGTTGCTCCCTTGTGACTTTGTTCGGTTGGGCCCACCCTATCTGACCATTCGAGGGAGCTAGATGACATGCGTTCAGCTTGGTTCATTTGGTTTGAGGGTGGATGTATCCAATTTTCTAAGTTGTGACTACCCAGCTACCTTGTGCATGTTGGTGTAGTGTGTTTGTCATTTTCTCCTTGTGCCTTCGTTCCGTCGGGTGCGCCGTGTCGCATGGTGTGAGGTTTCCCGATGAAATGCATTCAAGTCAGGTCATTTTTTTTCAGGGTGGCTGTATAAAATTTATTAAGTTGTGACTACCCAAGTGCCTTGTGCATGTTCAAGTGACCCATTTTCCATTTGCTTCCTTGTGCCTTCATTTGGTCAAATGCACCATGTCGCGTCGTGCGATGGCGCCCGTTGAAATGCGTTCGAGTCAGGTCATTATGTTTGAGGGCGGCCGTATCAAATTGGCTAATTTGTGACCGCATAGGTGCTTTGTGCATGTTCATGTGACTTGTTTGCCAATTTATCCCTTGTGCCTTTATTCGGTCGGGTGCATCGTGTCGCACCGTGTGAGGGCACCCAATGAAACATGTTCGAGTCGGGTCATTTCATTTCAGGGGGGTCATATCAAATTTGCTATGTTGTGACAGCCTAGGTGCCTTATGCACATTCCAGCGGCTCTTTTTCTATTTTTTCCCTTATGCCTTCATTCGTTCAAGTGCGCCATTTCATGTTGTGTGAGGGTGCCCGATGAAATACATTCGGGTTGGGTCATTCAATTTGAGGGAGGTTGTATCAAATTTTCTATGTTGTGACCGCCTGGGTGCCTTCTGCAACTTTGTGCTACCCATTTTTCATTTTCTTCCTTGAGACTTTGTTCAATCGAGTGCACCATGTGAGGGCGCCAGATGAAATGCGTTCAGGTCAGGTAATTTCATTTGAGGGTGGCTATATCAAATTTTCTAAGTTTCTAATGCTCGATTACCTTGTGCACATTCATGTGGCCCATTTGCAATTTTCTCCCATGTGCCTTCAGTCGGTTGAGCAGGTCGTGCCGCACCGTGTGAGAGTGGCTGATGAAATGCATTTGGGTCGGGTCATTTCGTTTCAGGGTGGTCATATAAAATTTTCTAAGTTGTGACTGCGTGGGTGCCTTGTGCATGTTCGTGCAGCCCATTTTTCGTTTTCTCCCTTATGATTTTGTTCGGTCGGGAATGCCATGTGAGGGCTTCCGATGAAATGAATTTGGGTCATTTCGTTTGAGGGCGGCCATATTAAATTTGCTAAGTTGTGACTGCATGGGTGCCTTTTTCTCGTTCGTGCAACGCATTTTTCATTTGCTACCTTGTGCCTTCGTTTGGTTGGGTGCGTCGTGCTGCACGGTGTGAGGGCGCCCAATGAAACACGTTCAGGTCGGGTCATGTCGTTTGAGGGTGGCCGTATCAAATTTCCTAAGTTTTGAATGCCTAGGTTCCTTGTGCATGTTGGTGCAGCCTGTTTGCCATTTGCTCCCTTATTCCTTCATTCGGTCAAGTGCGCCATGTCGCGCTGTCTGGGGGCACCCAATGAAACACGTTAGGGTTGGGTCATTTTGTTTTAGGGAATTCGTATCAAATTTTCTAAGTTGTGACCACCCAGGTGCCTTATGCACGTTCATGCAGCCCATTTTCCAATTTATCCCTTGTGCCTTCATTTGGTCCAGCGCGTAGTGTTGTGCCGTCCGAGGGCACCCGATAAAACACATTCGGGTTGGGTCAATTCATTTGAGGGCACTCATATAAAATTTGATAGGTTGTGACTGCCTGGGTGCCTTGTGCACATTCGTGCAGCCCGTTTGCCATTTTCTCCCTTATGCCTTTGTTTGGTCAGGCGCATCCTGTCATGCCGTGTGAGGGCGCTCGATGAAACGTGTTCAGGTTTAGTTGTTTCGTTTGAGGGCGGTTGTATCAAATTTGCTAATTTGTTACCGCTCGGGTACCTTGTGCACATTCGTGGGGCCCATTTTATGTTTTCTCCCTTCTACCTTCATTCGATCGGGTGCACCATGTGAGGGCGCCAGATGAAACATGTTTAGGTTAGGTTATTTCGTTTGAGTGTGGTTGTATCAAATTTTCTAAGTTGTGAACGCCTAGTTACCTTATGCACATTCGTGCGACCAGTTTTCCATTTGCTCCCTTGTGCCTTTGTTCGGTCAAGTAGGCTGTGTCACTTCGTGTGAGGGCGCTCGATGAAATGCGTTTGGGTCACGTCATTTCATTTCAAAGTGGCCATATAAAATTTTCTAAGTTGTAACCACCCGAGTTTGTTGTGCATATTCATGTGGCCCATTTGTTGTTTACTCCCTTTTGCTTTAGTTCAGTCAGGCACGCCCGATGAAACACGTTCAGGTCATTTCGTTTTATGGTGGCCATATCAAATTTGCTAAGTTCTGACCACCCAGGTGGCTCATACACATTCGTGTAGCCCATTTTTTTTTTCTCCTTTATGCCTTCATTTGTTCAGGCGCATCATGTGGCACCATGCAAGGGATCCCAAAGAAACGTATTCAGGTAGGGTAATTTCATTTGAGGGTGATAGATGAAACCTGTTCAGGTCGGGTTGTTTCATTTGAGGGCAGTCGTATCAAATTTTCTAAGTTGTGAGCACCCAGGTGCCCTGTGCACATTCGTGCAACCTGTTTGTTGTTTTCTCACTTGTGCCTTCATTTCGTTGGGAGGATTGTGTCGTGTCGTGCGAGGGAGCCCAATGAAACACATTCGGGTTGGGTTGTTTCGTTTAAGGGCAGTCATATCAAATTTTCTAAGTTGTGACCACCAGGGTGCCTCGCACACGTTTTTTTGGCCCGTTTTCCATTTTCTCCCTTGTTCTTTTGTTCGGTCGGGCATGCCATGTCACCTCATGTGAGGGTTCCCAATGAAAGGTGTATGGGTTGGGTCATTCCATTTGAGGGTAGCCGCATTCAATTTACTAAGTTCTAACTGCCCAGGTGCCTTGTGAACATTTGTGCTGCCCATTTTCCATTTTCTCCCTTGTGCCTTCGTTTGGTTGGGCACACCATGTGAGGACGCCCGATAAAACACATTCAGGCTAGGTCATTTCGTTTGAGGGCGATTGTATCAAATTTAATAACTTGTGACCGCATGGGTGCCTTGTGCAGGTTCGTGCATCCCATTTTATGTTTTCTCCCTTCTACCTTCATTTCATCGGGCACGTTGTTGTGAGGGCGCCAGATGAAACGCGTTCAAGTCGGGTCATTTCGTTTGACAGTGGTCGTATCAAATTTTTTAAGTTCTGAACGCCCGGTTGCCTTGTGCACATTCGTGTGGCCCGTTTGATGTTTGGTCCCTTATGTTAGGTTCCCGTGATTTGGCAGATTGGTAAGACCAAATGCACAGGGTAACATCAGACCACTCTTTAGAGTCCCAGGACCTAGCCTTCCTAGACTAAGAGAGGGCTCTCTCTATTTTGTGCAAAGTATGTGAACTTGTTTTCTTTTAAGGCTTGATTTTAGGCTAGTTGTTAAGTTTAGGGCTTGTTTGTTTGTTTTGGTTGGGTAGATGATCAAGTAGAATAGATGGACTGAGGAAATATTCAACTCACTAGGCTATGGAGTCAATAAAAGTCATGGAAAGTTCAACAATGAATTAGGGTGCATCACAGGGAAAATCTAGCATGTTCAAATGAATTTTCAAGGTTTGTGTGAGATGAAATGAACATCAAGTTTGTGAAAAAAGTAGGGAAAAGGAAAATTAAGAATCCTTTGTCAAATACTTTAACAAGAAGGGCCTTCAACACTATTTAGCATAAAGAAATAATCATAAGACAGGCCACACCAATAAATCTTTGATTAAACTCAAGCAAATAAGTATTTAAGACAAACAATCTAGTGAACTATAGAAGTCAAGAAACTCATTTAACTTCTAGTGATTTCACCTTCAAGGTTATAAAAAATTTAAGATAAACATATAAATTTAATCAAAGAAGAGGGAAATCCTAAACATCATTGATCATAGCCATAAATATCTCCAAAAAAACTATTCAAGCATGGAAAAATGGTATGATTGAAACATAGCCTCTATGGAAAAACCTAATTAGTGGTGCTTCAAAGAAAGATCTCAAGAACAATGTTTTAGTGACATCAAAAAATCAGGGCTAACCATAAAACATCTTTGATATATATTGTATTGAATCATTCATGAAATAAAAAATCTTGGGTGGGTCTAGAGAGCAACTGAGAATTCTCTAATCTGACCTAGCAGAGGAAAACATAGATGCAGTGAAGAACAAACAAAGCTAAGGTGCCTTTGAAAAATATTTCTTAGTCTAAAACCTTTTTCCTACTATAATATAGAAGGATGAAACAACATGATACATAAGAAAAAAAGGACTGAATAGAAGCACATCACCATTAACCAAGCTCAAGGATCCTGTAAGCAAGCCTTCTCCATCATCAATCAAAAAAAGCCATTCACAAGCTCCACAACACCAACTTCTTCTTCAATCTCTAAAAAACCATATATTTCTCTCAAGAGTCATCAAATGCCAACCTTTTAAAATAAGCCCCTCATGCTCTATTTATCTATAAAAGGAGGGAAAAACCCTAACTATAGTTTGAAAATGTCAAAAATAATCATAAATTTCATTTATGCCCAAGAGACCATGCAAGGCCTAAGGCACAAAATATCTCATGAAATAAATGCAAAAATAACTCCTAGCACCTAAACCTGGATTTATTTGCCTCAAAAAACACTAAAATATCATTTTTCCATTAATGAGTGTCTTTTGTTGACTTTTTGGCCAAAAACGCACAGTGAGGTCTGAACATGTAGCGCCTGCACAGGAGAAACTAGGTCCACTTGCAGCCAAATTTTGATGACCTTCCCGTTGTCGGAAATGACTCCGTGATGGTCTGTTGGAAATCTTACTGAGTATAATTTCCAAAACGGCCATTTATTTTATTATGGGGCTCCATTTACCTATCCAAAAAGGAAATATCCCAAAAATTCTCTAGGTGCAATGCCAGGCCTGAAAATGAGTCAAAAAGGTGAAAAATGAAGTGTTTTTTGGCCTTTTGAGGGACAAAAATGCTCCAAATGCTCCGCAATTTGGTGAGCATGTTGTACCTGAGGTGAGGATTCCAAAAAAGATAATTTTTCCTACTGAGGATGTCTGAGGTGAAAGTGTAGCCCCAAGGGTGTTGCGCTTAGAGGCCTAAAAATTTGCAAACAACCAAAACTTGTCAAAATTTCCCAAAATTGGTGGATGTCTTCCTTATGGGGTTTGAGAGGCCTTTAGAGAAGCTTCAGCCAAGATTCCAAGTTTTTCTTGGTCTTTTGTCTCTTTGAGTGCTTGTATTTTTGCATGGGCATTTTTTAGCTTAGCCCTTGCAACTTGGTTTCTCTGGGCATAATGCTTGGTCATCTTCCTTTGGAGATCAAGATCCTTATTGGCTTTCTCCAATTTAGCCTCCAAGTGTATGTTTTCTCTTTCTAGCCAGGGATCCTAGTCATATTCTATCTCCATGGAAAGTAGCTCACTTAGAGGGAGCTGCTCTACCAAGGCGGACTCTTTATCTCTTTGTCTTGCCAAGGCCTTCTTCAAATCCACGGTTCTTGGTCTCCTCCTAGACTACCCTTCTTCATCTTCACTTTCCTCATAGGTGCCCATGAATTCCTCTAGTTTTACCTATGCCCTTTGAGCTTCTTTCTAGGCTTTGATTGCTCTAGCCTCATAAATGGAAATTTGTGCCCCTAGCTACCTATTCTTCATCTCAAGGACATCATTCACACTCTTGGCCCTATTTAGATTTTCTTGGAGGTTTTCAATTAGAGCATTTTCGTTTTGGATGAGCAAGTTTGAGATCCTTGCTTCATTTTCCGATTCACTATCAATCTGAATGATTTCAAACTCTCTCTTAACCTCATGTTGATCTTATTATTTTTCCTTTACCTTTTCTTTTCCTTTATCTAGTGGCTTAGTGGATGTGGAAGGCATGGCCCTTTTCCTTTTTGAGGCAGCAAACACATGCCTTTCCCCTCTTTGGTATACCAATGAAAAAGGCTAGACTTTGATCATTTTGGTGTTTTCATCATGGCTACCATCATTTGTTTCCATGTCTTTTTCCTCATTTCCTAGACTGTTGCTTACCTCTTTACCTTCAACATCAGCCTCACTTTTGGCCTCTTCACTGATTTTTACACTTTCATTTTGTTCATCATTGTAGCTACTTGCCTCATCCTTTCTGTGATCTTCATTTTCTTCACTATTTTCATGACTGTCATGATTGTCTTCTTCTTCACTGATTTTTGCTTCATTGGTGTCACTGCTGTCTTCAACCTCTTAATTTTCTACACTGTTATCATCTTCATTTTGGCTGCTCTCCTCATATTTTCCCTCATATTTGTCATGAATATGAGCCTCACTATTTTGACTGTCATTAGGGTTCTTAGTCTCACTGTTTTCCTTAGGATCATCCTTTGTTTCTTTTTCAGTTGCCTCATATTCATCATTATCCACCTCCCAAGGTATGCCTTTTTTCCCCAACTGAATTAGCACCACCATCTTGATCAGGGAATGGTGGAGAAAACTTTTCATTTGTTGGGAATGATTTCTCCTTCGGACAACAGAATACATCTTGTCAATAATCCTATACAGGTAGTAGGGTAAATGAAGCATTTTAACTGTGGTAAAATGCATGAGTAATATGACATGGTAGAAGTAGAGCCTGGAGTATCTCCCCTCACATGTAAAATATTTCATGATGACCCTCATTAAGGGTGCATACCTCTCCAACAAGTGTGAGAAAGGAAAAATAGTCTTGCAGCCTTCTTTGTACCTAGGCTTGAGAAATGGCTTATAGAAACTCATGTCCAACTTTGTCCTTCTGAACCATTTTTCACCAACAACAGGTATACCTATAGCACTAGAAATGACATCTGATGAAAGTTCAAAGGTCACCCCTAAAATGCTCGATTGTTTGTTATGTAGGTTGAGAATGAATAACCTTGTGAGCTATGGGTGATTTTGTATTTATTGGACCTTTGCACAAAACTGGAAACACCCTACATTTTGAGATCATATGAGAATCATGGGAGAGGTAGTAAGCTGCATAGTGTCTTGGGGTTCAGACCTATTAACCTTCCCACCCTTGTGCTTTTGCCTCATAGGCACTTGGCCTCCTTCACTACTAACACTCCCTCCTTCTCCTAACATTCTGATTAGTGCTGCCTTTACACAATCCTAGGCCTGCTTGTGAAACTTGGTAGGAGGAGCGAAATGAAATGATGGTGCAAGGCAGTTTTTGTAAGTGGGTGAGAGGGAGGTGTAGGTGTATGAATCATCTCCTTTGAGATTTGATGAAGGGCTAACTTGAACTCACTGTAATTACCTTAATTGACACCCTTCTTGACTGATAAATTATTTCTTGGAGGTCAAAATAGAGTGTTTGTCATGAGGACTTAGGGTTTCTAGTCATTAGGGTTTTGACCAATTTCCTTCAACCATTAAATCATTAAAACTATTGGAGGGCAAGAAAAAACATCCACCTACCAAATTTCAATGTCTTTGTAGGTCCTTGGATGTAACTTAGAGGTGTCCTTTCATCATTTTTTGGCAATTTGCAGGTGTAAGAGTGCTTCTGGCTTAAGCATAGTGCCTGAACATGTTGTCGGGTCACTTCTGCCCTATGCGTAGTGCCTGCATGCATTCAGGCTTGTTGGATCTCCTACGTGCAGTGCTTGAATGTCTTTTGGGTCTATTGGGCTCTCTGAGCGTAGTGTTGAACATGTTTTTGTGTCTGCTGGGAAATCCTGTGTGAACGGGTAGTGCTCGACACACAACACAATGTAAAATTACACTGTGAAATATCCCCAATGCATAGCATTGGGTGCTGTAAGCATACTGCCTACACGAACGCGTAGCACCAGGCAACCTTACCCAAATTTTCACTGAAAATGCCCAAATTTCTCTTGAACGCTCTGACTGTTTTTGCAAATGAAAAATGAGATGGGAGGAGAGAAAAATGTCTATTGTAGAGGTAAATCCCCTTTGTGGACAGAGGCGATCCCACTAGCCCTAGAGTGGGTCTAGCAACAATCGAAACATGCAAAGATGTTGGTTCTTAGTTACAAAGAGTAGAATCATGATAGATCGCTTACCATGATTCCTTCAGTGCTGTTGTCGAAGAAGAGGCAGCGCTTCCGTTCCTAGCTGGAAAGGTCACGATTCATGATCTTGTCACATCCAGATACCTGTACACATGCAAAGAAGAGAGACAACATGCAACACAATATTTCACACTTTATAACTATCTATCAATTAGATAGGAATGAATGAAATTACATTATATCATGGACAAACATAATCGTGGAACCAATAGCAGAGTCATGTATATTAAGATACAAGAGAATGATTACAAATAGTGCTCTGATGTCGTGATCTTCCTTTGATAGGATCCGAGTGGGACGCGTCTCACAAAGCTCGTCAGGGATTTTACAGAACTCTCTCTCTCACAGGGTTCTCCTTAGCTCTGCTCTTGATTGTCACTTATGTATAATTTCCTTCCCAAAAGTTTATCTAGCTAGAAAATGGAGAGGTCAAGATTTTATAGATAGAGGAAGAAGAGGTTAGGCTCCCTAGAATCATGGCAGAGATTCCTATCTCTTAGGAAGGTTCCATGAGAGATGGAAAACCACTTCCTAATCAGGGAGATCCGGAGCCAAATAGCCCAACTTCTTTTCGATGGTTCGTTCTGAAGTTGTTAGAATCAGACTTCCGCCTTATATTGTTAAAAAATATTCTTTAATAGGTTTGGCGTGGGCAGAACACGGGGATAGAGCACTAGCTTGCATGCCCGCTAGTGTGTATTTTCCTCATTGGTGCGAGGGATGAACTAGCTACCTACACCAATGCCAAAACATGGGTTTTTAGGGTTTTCCATAGGAAATGTTATTTTGGAGAATTCTTGCCCTTATGCAGAAGGATACCATCAAGGTGTTTTTAGGACATTTTACTATTGACAGGTCATGGAAATAGTCCTCCAATGTACGGGACGAGGGATTGTAGGGACGGTGAAAAAAATTTGTGTAATAGATGCCCCCTAAAGCATGAGGTCTAAGAGAGAGGGAGGGGTGAAATTCTTTATGAGAACGTGTCCAATTGAAAACACTACCATTGGAAGACCTGCGAGTACAAATACAACTGATATCTCTGATACATGATATGTGGTATGGACGCAGCCATCCAACAAATAAGGATCAACAGGTAGACCTAGGTATGGTCGCAGCCATCCAATCCAAAGATTCATGTAATAAATCATAATAATCCATAAAGAACCCATAGCCTGGATGTTATTAGACAAAATCTAGGGTGTTGCGCTCCATATCGACCCAAACAGAGTACAGGTTCAAGCATGCGAATATCTGAGTTGAAGTCAAACATGCAAGAACATCATTTGATTACCAGCCAATAATGAAAGCTAGTAACAGACATGAGAGGAACCACCAATAATGATGGTGGACCTCAAGGTGCAAGAGGTACAATCCACAGAATGTGAAAAATGAGCTGGTGTTGAACATCCGTAGAATAATTTAATCGAAGGCCAATAATGAAAACCTTGCGTCGAATGAGAAGAACCTGCCATTGAGGCATGCAGGCTTCAAGGCACCTGAAGGGTGTCTCTAGACCAACTTCCCAGATAATGAGCTGAAGTCGATAGGAAGTGACCTTGATCGAAGGTGGGCCATAATTTTTCCCACATCATCGACACGAGACAGAGGAACATGATGTTTGTGAATCAAGACCAACAAAGAATCAGAGGGAGGTTGAAAACTACACAGGCCAATTTCCCTTGAACATATCGGCGACACGACATTGGATTTGGAAATATTTGACATCAAGGGATCTGAGGTCATGGTGATGCAGATCTGAGGTAAGAGCCACTTCCATTAGCCATATTTTAAGTCATATTTCGTAGCTTTTAATTATCATTTGGCATCCCTGAGGGGAGGAATTTCAAAATTAGGGCTTCCACGGTTGGCGTGGGTTTCAGGCACGGACCCGTGCTAGCCGACCATTTTTCATATAGGGGTTGTGCCAACCACGCAACCCAACATTTCGTTTAAATTTAACAAAAATAGAGCCAATGAATTGTTGTTTTAAGTACCCAAGGGATCTTACAATGTGTTTATGACCAAATTGATGCAATTACAAAGAAAAATGGTAATTGAATGGAAGGAAAGAGAGCATAATGAAGAAGATGAGCAGGTAATGGAGAATGAAAAATGCATGAGTGCTCTCAAGAATTGCGGGATCAAGAAATTATTTATGACGCTATGTCTCTGGGCCTAGCCTAAATTACTACAATATCTTATCAACATCTAGGATGAGGATGATGAGAAGTTTAGACTTCGCGATCGGGAACTTGAACTCAAAGTTTTAGACGTATGTTTCATCACCAGACTGCCACACAGAGGTGCAGTCCCTATTTTGACCGGTACATGACCTTCTGGAGAGAACATGTCAATGGTCATGAATAGGATGTGCCCAGGAGCATGAAAGGGAATAGGGAGTAGAAAATTAGACATTCAGATTGTCCCCGTTCTAGCACTCATAGTAGTGCTACACACCATTACATGGGCTACGGGGTCATAGACACCGAATGAAGCCACCAAGACACAACTGCTACTTGCTTCGGAGTGTATGAGCCCAACCATTTTCAACTGGGCAGAGGCTGTAACAATGAATATCAAGAGGAAAATCACAAAATGCAAACAGACCAAATTGAAACAGTTTGGATATGGATTGATTTTGGTGTCGTTCTTCTTGGAACAACTACCTATATTTCACCACCAGGAGGTCATAGTCCTAGATCCACCATTGAGGGAGCCATGGATGGCTCAATGGGCAGCACTGATGCCGAGGGTAGGAGGCAGCCAACAGATGTCTTGGAGGCTTGAGTTATTTGGGTGGCTTCGATGATAGCTCATCATAATGGAGTACTGGCCCTATGCTGACACAGATTTTACTGGAGATCTGGACCTCCCACTCCCGGAGGGAGAGGACTGGGATGAAGAACTTGGTAAGACTCTTTTTAATTTTATGAGTTTTATGATTTTTTGGTATACATGCATGTTCTAACAACTAATCCTATATGTATGTAGATGTTGGCCCAGAGAGGCCTGCTGGGATGTCACCAATAGCAAGGAGGATCCCTCTCTCTCATGACCCTCAAGGTGAGGGGGGAGAGGGGCACGAGCTTGTACAAAACCTAGAGGGGATCGCTCACAGAGTTTTGGATTATGATTTCTTAGCTGATGTTCCCCTAGCTTATCAGAGGCACACCATAGGGGTGCTAAGTCATCTCCACTGCTTACTAAGGTGGTTGGTGCAGGCAGTGACATGCTACCAGAGCACCATGCCGATTAGTCACCTAGGCTTTCTATTTGCATATTTTTGAGATACATGTTGTCTCCGGATGTAACTGAAAAAAACATGTATATTTGTGGTTTTATATGATGCACATATTGCAAACACTCGACATATATATATACATATATTTTCTACATGGATCTTGCTTACATATGATGATGTTTTTATATGTTATGAAAATGTATAATACAATGTTATCTAATGTATCAGCTAAATAATTTTCATAAATAATGACCTAATGGAAAAGTTAAAATTTCACAAAATTCATCAAACCAACATATTTTATTTTTAGACAAGCTTAAAATCACAAATGAAAACTATGCTTGAAAATGGGTTTCATTTTTACACAAGCTCGAAACACAAAATAACTTACGCTTGAAAATGACAAGGAAAACCAGGCATGCCCCCAGCATGGTGTCTCAATTCGAGGTACATGCCCCCCAAGCTTCAGTGCATATGAAAATTAGATGCAGTGAAGGTTCGAATTACGAGATTGAGATCATATCAAAGAATCGAATTGAACATGGAATGTGTTTCATTGTTTTAATGAGGTTGAAACACTTAAAAGAACTATCCTTAAAACCTAATTCACTTTTTAACGAGGTTGACATAGAAAACAAACCATCCTCAAAACCTAATTCATTTTTTAACAAGGTTGACATAGTAAATGAATCATCCTCGGAATGACCTTGTTTTATTTTTTAAGGAGCTTGACACAAGCAGATGAATCATGCTCCGAAAAACCTTGTTTCATGGTTTAAGGAGCTTGACACAAGAAGATTAACCATGCTCTGACAGACCTCATCATAATGAATAAGAAGCCATAGCTTCCAAGGATTGCCCGTCCGATGGAAGGAAAACATCTTGGAAGTCTGGACCCAATGCCCCCAGCACACGATGTACAATGACACTATCACTGAATATGGGCAGAGGACAGGTAGCCACATAATTGACATGAAGCGGGAATGACACAACCAGTGGATAAAGATCTGGCAGGGATGATGGTGGCCTAGCTGCCATATTTGGAGCAAATAATGAAATTTGATCGATGGTTATGATCCGACCTTGGTGCAGAAAACACATCACACAAAAGAGGGAGGAGACAAGTGCTCCCATGGCATAATTATAATCACAGCCTAAGAGTAAACTAAATTCCAAGGGGCCCGGAAAAACCATCACTTCCATATGGATAGTTTTCCCTCCTAAAGTAACAGACAACTTCAGAAGTATCCCTAATGGTTGACTAGTTCTTATGTTAAACGCCAACAGATTCTGTGTAACAGGCACAAGCGGTGGTGAACCGAAAGCTTGACAAGTAGTCGAGGAGAAAATACTAATAGATGTGCCTTCATCTATAATGGTACTGGGTACGACCAAATGGGAGGCCTGTACCGTGATCTCAAATGGCACATAAGAGGGAAGGCGATAACCTGTGAATCGACCCCAATCAAAGGAAGCAACCAAACTATTTGGAGAGGATACCATCGAACCGAGATGGTCTTCTGCTAGTTTTATGGGAGAAGAAGGAGCATCCTTTGCCACCTCCATCATGGAGGAAAAAGGAGTATCCTTCGGGACCTCCACTGTGGGAGGTGGAGGAGTAGCTTCCAAAGGTACAAGGACGAGAGAATATTTCTCCGAGTCCGAGGAATCTGAAGAAACAAGAAGAACACGAGGGATGTGATATCCAATCTCAACAGAAAAGACCTGGTACATCGCAGACAGGGCTAGCTCAACCAATGCCACGACCAATGGTTGGTTAGGGATGGATTCATGATGGTGAATTTCTGGGGGAGTGGGATCAAGAAAGGATGACTCTTGAATAATCATTGAATCAACTGGTGAAGGACTCAAAGAAATTTGTTTGTAACTAGCCAGAAGGCACGATGCAGAAATAATCGAATTGTCCAAAACTCTCTTGGCTTCATCCATATATGGAAAAAGGTGAATGGCATGATTCCCTTCACACAACTTATAGGGATTGGTGAGCTTACCCTCAATCTTAGGAAATTTACCAGCACTAGCTGAAGACGTGCCCCCAACCTAACTCCTGGAAGCCAAAGGCAATGGCGTACGACCGTTGGACCATACTTCAAGCACCTTGGGAATTCCAGGGAAATCTCAAAGAAGATGGTTTCCCTCGCACAACATGCAAGGTAACTTAACTTTCCACGGAGGGTTAGAAGGTTCATCGAGAGCAGGTGTTTTAGAAGCAAAAATTGTAGAATTAGCCTCTCGCTTATCTGACTTCTTCTTCTTAGTCTTCTTCTTCTTCTTCTTCTTAGCCACCTGGGTACTAGAATCCAAAATTTCACCACGTGAAGTAGAAGATGAGGATGAAGAAACAGGCGAATAAGGGGAGATGTCCACCTTCAAATAAACATGGCTTTGCTCAGGTGGAGGAGTGGATGGTATGGTATCCAAAACACTTGAGACCACAAAGGTTGAAAACAACCAAACAGGCAACCCAACAGTTAACCCAGGGAGGGATAATATGGCCATATAAGGAGCACCAATGTTTCCTAAATCAGGAAAAGGACTAGAACTCCCTCTAGAGGGGACTCCTTGATTGGAAAAGTCTAGAAAATCTGCCATCGGAAATGACCTTGAAATAAAACACTAAGGACAAAAATTCTAACCAGGAATATTTCGTGGGCGATTAATTTTTTAAGGCACTGAAACTAGACTTAGATGTTTCATATTTTAAGAGTCGAGAAACAAGAAAAAGGTGACTCTATCACTTTTAGGTTGGACACGAGCTTGAAAGGACAAGAGATCAACAATATTTTCAGTTAAAAGAGTCAGTAAAGATCAAAATGACTACTCTGGTAATCTAGGTAAATGGGTGTACCAGATATCCGTGAACTGCCATATACACCTTGGTGAAAATGAAAGAGAAATCAACCAAAGACTTGACACACGTGCAGGTAATCTCCCTGAATGTTGTGTCTGATGTATCACAGGAAAAAGGTGGCAGACTCGGCTTCCTATAGATAAGGGATTTGCAACCAAATGGGATCTTCCTTTATATACACGACGGTACAGGAAGCACAAGTCTGTACTAGTGTTGTCTATAGCCAAATGGCGAGCGACAGCTAGTAGGCTTAAAGATGGTGGAACACGTTTCTACCTTATACTACTAGATGTTTCATTAATTTTCAATGCTACCTTAGGTTAATTCAGTAAATTTAATGTTTTTATTCAATTTAAGTTTCGATTTCAAGGCCCTATTGAATGTTGGATGTCATAAAACCTCTAGATCAAAACTACATGCCACAAAACATCATTTCGTTCAATGAAGAGATATCTAGGGGAGAGTTGAGAGCTTTCAAATGATAGTGAAATGAACACACAAAAACATCCACTACCGATTTCAATGCAAGCTAATGAAACTAGAAAACTTTTCTCTATAATTATACAATGCTAGTAATGCCAAAAAGTTTTCAATTTTCACTATGCCAATCAAAATGAAAAATATTTTGTTTTTGGTATTTTTCAATATATTAGATAAAATTCACTAAAGAGATGAAAAAATAATGAAAGCATCAATTTGAGAATGATAAAGAGAGAGCTGAAACCAAACAAGTTCACTCAACTCAAACAAACACAATCAAGACTCATCCCTCAAAGAAAAGAAGAATCTCGAAAGAGACTGAAACAAGTCGTGTGATCTAGGATTGGAACAGAACAAAGTGAAACTAAATGAAAGAAAGGAAAATCACTCAATAAACACAATGAATTAATGGATTCAGCAAGATGAATGCAAATAATTTGAAACAAAATTGACCTGGAAAGCAAAGACCCAAAACTCCCACGGGAGGCTCAACACACTAAATCACCTAGAAGCCCTAGGGCTAAAATGAAACACTAACAGAAAAGGGAAAACACAGTAAAAAATTACTTCAAAGCACTGAATCCATGAGAAAAAATAGCTCAGGACCGAAACTCAAGCTTAGGGAGTCTAGGAACAGGCAAACCCTAAAACCAAGCAAGGTTGGCGTGCCTCTCTGGCTATAATCTGTACCAAACAGGGGATGGCACAGGTGGATAACTAGCCACTAGTGCCACTTGGCATGACTGTCGGAGGTATAACCATGCCAATCAATTTTACTCTAGAAAATGATGAAAATGAACTAATAGAGGCTAGATCTGGTCTTCTGGGGGCTGAACAAGGTTTTAACACCAAGGAAGGTGAACCAAAAAAGCAGACTAATCAAACAAAAGCCAAAAAAAAAACCCAATGGAGGAAGAAAAAACTCCCATTGTTCCCTAGTATGGTCGCCAAATTATTGTGGAGGTAAATCCCCTCTACAGACAGAGGCGATCCCACCAGCCCTAGAGTGGGTCTAGAAACAATCGAAACACACAAAGTTGTTGGTTCTAGTTACAAAGAGTAGAATCGTGACAGATCAGTTACTGTGATTCCTTCGTTGATGTTGTCAAAGAAGAGGTGGCACTTTAGTTCCTAGATGGATAGGTCACGACCCGTGAGCTTATCGCATCCATATACCTGTACACATGCAAAGAAGAGAGACAACATGCAACACAATATTTCACACTTTATAACTATCGATCAGTCAGAGAGGAACGAATGAAATTGCATTATATCATGGACAAACAAAATCATGGAACCAATAGCAGAGTCATGTATATTAATATATTAGAGAATGATTACAACCGGTGCTCTGACATCATGATCTTCCTTTGAAAATATTCCAGCGAGATGTGTCTCACAAAGCTCATCAGGGATTTGACAAAACTCTCTCTCTCACAGGGTTCTCCTTAGCTCTGCTCTTGATTGTCACTTAACTATAATTTCCTTCCCAAAATTTCAGCTACCTAGCAAATGGATAGGGCAAGCTTTTATAGAGGGAGGAAGAAGAGGTTAGGCTCCCTATAATCATGGGGGAGAATCTTATCTCTTAGGAAGGTTCCATGAGAGGTGGAAAACCACTTCCTAATCAGGGAGATCTAGAGCCAAACAACCCAAATTATTTTTGATGATTCTTTTTGAAGTTTTTAGAATCAAACTTCTGCCTTCTATTGTTAAAAAACATTATTTAATAGGCTTGGCATAGGCAGAACACAGGGACAGAGCGCCAGCTGGCACTCCCACTAGTGTGTATTTTCCCCATTGGCAGGAAGGATGAGCTGGCTACCTGCGCCAATGCCAAAACATGGGGTTTTAGGGTTTTCCAGAGGAAATTTTCTTCAAGAGAATTCTTGCCCTTATGCAGAAGGACACCATCAAGGTTTTTTCAGGCCATTTTACTATTCACAGGTCATGGGAATAGTCCTCCAATGTACAGGATGAGGGATTGCAGGGACGGTGAGAAAATGTTGCATAACAATGTCCTTTGTATCTTTAGGAAAATAAATGTAATAAAATAACCCACTTTGCTAATGTTTTTTGAGATTTTCCTTCTGACTAATAATCCCTTGAAATTTTTGTTGTGCAGGAGACTTGAAAACTTTTAAGTGTCTCTTTTTGTCTTGGTGGCAGCTTGCTGGAGAAATGAAATGGTCCTTCTTTAGTCCAAGGGTCTGTCTAACTCATTTTGACATAGTAGAAAACCAAAAATTGCCTTCTCTGCTAATTTTTGAAATCTAACACTTCCTTTTAGCACATTCGGTAATGGTCAGCCTTCTAAAACATTTTGAGAGACTCTTCATTACCTTAGATCTATCAAAACCTTTCTTTTCTTGCATTGGTGAATTTTTAATCATGTTTTTACTCCTTTGGACCTTTCTAAGTGTGGGTTACTTAAGAACATGCTTTTTTTCCCTTTCTCACTGATCCTTGGGCATGATAAACTTACCTTTTACAATGACTATAATCATGTTTTCCATATCTCATCTTTGGCCATTTCTGATTTGTTGCAGGTGCCATGACATGTTGATTTATCCCTTTCTAATGTTCTTCGTTTTCTAACATATTTTGGTCTTCCATCTTTGATTTTAACCCTATGATTTTATTCCTTTGATAATTAAGTGTAAATGACTTAAAATGGGAATTTGACCTTTCCTTTCACTAATACTCTTTTCATTTTCTTTCTTCTGAGGAAGTGAGTTAATTTACCTTGGCAGACTCTGGAAGTCACCTACAACGCTCTCTACAAACCTTCTTTCTACTATCATCATGGAGGCCTATCATCTTCATTTCATATCCCCTGACTATCTTTCCAAAACCTTAGGCTTCTGGGATATTTTAAAAGAATCATTAGTGTTGTCTTCTATCTTCTCTATAGCCCTTTCAAGTTCATTCATTTATGTCCAGTTCACCTCACCTTTTTCCCTTTTTCATTTATAATTTCAAAGAAACATCTTCCATTTTTGGCTCATTTGGTGGGCCTCCTCCATGTGTTCTACTGCATTGAACCTTGTTGGGCACAATGGTGACCCAATCAGGCTTATAAACCCTGATTTCTCCTTAGACATAAAATTCTCCCTGTCTCTTAGCTTGTGAATGTATTTGATGAGGAGCAAGCCTCTCACCTTAATATTTTTTTTTTTGCTGCTAGTCACCTTGACACTCCTACAAAAATGTCAAAATGAACAGCTACCTTTGCAGAGCTTGAACTTGATAAGGTGGTCTTCCTTGGAGCTTTTCTGATATATCTTGGACAAATAAGTGCTGACCTTCTTTCATAATTTATTCATCTTCTAGCACATGAAAAATAGTGATTTAGAACACCGAATATAACCCTACAACCTATGAAACCCTAATGACCTGGTGGAAAGATCCTTTGACTTGTTGTTTGACTGAAAACTTGAATTAGGGTCTTAAAGCATGAAAAACAAAGTTTTTTGATAAATTGATGTATTGAAGATCCAAAATCCAATGTACTTTATTTATCTAAAGAGCCTACAGAGATAGTTTTGAGACCATCAATTCTTTGAGACATTTGGTGAATATAAGAAGGAGTAGGTTGTTTGGTAATCCTAGTTGGCAAGTGGAGGGGTGAGGTAAAGGAAAGATAGAGTACTGAGCTTATGGGTGGAAATACATGATAAAGATGACTGGCATGAGCCCATGAGGGGCCTTTTTGGAGTTGTAGGCTAACCAGGGAATGGCAGAGTTGTAAAATAGTGAATTTTTTTTTAAGGATAATGAAGGCAGTGAGATTTCAAAAACTCACAATATTGATGAATCTTGTTTTTATAAATCTAGGATAAGTATTTAGTCATCTACAAATAGAAAAAATTACTGATGACTAACAGTGGCTCCACTTGGGGAGGGAAACTCCTTTTCAGGAGGTGTCTAGAATTTCAGATATCAAATCTCTGAGTTTATGAAGACCAGTGCCTCATCCATTGGGCAGATTTTTCTTCTTTCATTTTGCTGATGTTTCCCTTGAAGGTATGGTCTCAAGAATTTGACAGACATAACTGCTTCAACCTCATCTCTACCTACCTAGCATACCTTTTCCTATCATTTTTTCTTCTTGTGGGTTCACTTGGACTGGAAAACCCTTGATATTATTTTTCCTTTGAAAGCAAAACAATCTATCTACTTGTACCCTTATCACTTCCAAGAGTTCATATTATGCTAGTGAGCTCTTTTATTCTCTACCTAGACTATTCATTTGTCAAGTTTAAGATTTTTGACAGACTTCATTCTCTAATCTACTGACATGAAATTGAAAACGTGATTTAAACCAAGATTTAACTATCTGATTTACCATAGCTTGTGGCATTGGGACAAGCTGCACACAGGCATTATTTTTGTACAAAAAAAACTAGAAAGTATGAGGGTTGTATTTCATCATTTGTTAGTCATCCCTATCTTTCTCTTTGGTTTATATTTGAGCATTGGGAACCAGCATCTTTTCTTCCTAATTTATTCCTACTGAAAAATCAAGCTTAAATGATTTGACAAGCCTTCTTTTACTAACCTTTCATCAGAAATTTAAAACATGTTTAGCCATGATTAGGATAGATGACTGAACAAGAGTCTCTTTCTTAAAAATTAATGGCATTTGGACTTGCACACTTTCAGCAGTACTATTTTTTGGGTATGGGGTTGTACCTATTCTTTAAATTTTCCCTTTTTTCACTTTTTTCTATTTTTGATTTTTCTTTTTTTTTCATCATGCAATGTTATGTATAATGAATGAAATCTTCAAACTAGGAGTTTTGGAAATAATAGTGCTTGAGAACCCTACCATTGACAGGACCTCCGAATACTTCTTCTCCATCCATATCTTGTAAAGATAAAACATTGTTACCTCCTTTTGGAATGCATGATGTAAGGATTTTTCCACAAAATTTTCTAATGAGCCATGCTCTCCTTTGTATTTTCTCCTTGAGTCTCGCTCCTATAATTTGTGTATGTTAAAGACCCTTCTTAGGTGAAAAAGATATTCTTCATTAGTTTTAAAATAGATAATGATGCATCAATGTATATCATAGTGAAGTAACTCAAGTCAGGAACCATGGCCTTTTGGAAAGTATCATCTGCAATCCTTAACCCATAAGTAATTTGGTCATACATGTAGGTGCCCCAAGGTGCTTTGAAAGTGGCTTTATGCTGATTAGTTAGAAATATTATCACCCAATTGTAATCTGAAACACTACCGATCAATGAAATCTTGTTAGAACCTTCTACGTTTTTCAGTGTATGATTTATCTTAAGAAAACAACATTTGTCCTTCAGGGAGGTTTAGTCTAGGTACCTAAAGTCTACACATAGCCTATACCCCTTTTTTTCTTTCTTAGTGACACAATCTTCTCCAAATATTCCTGGTTTTTCTTGAAAAGGGTCCTACTTTGAACAATTTTTGTGTCATAAGGCTTTGAGCCCTCATCACCAAATGTAGAAGCATATTTAGATTCTTTGCACAATTTTATGTATTTATGTTTTATATGAAGTGATAGATTTTTGGATAACCTGATCATTTTGCATTCATTTATGCTGCCTATGTTATATTCTTCTACACCAGTCTCAGTAGATTCATCTTTGGATTTCTAGCCACATCATTAAAATCAAACAACTCTTCTAACAGTGTAAGGCCCCTTGGTAATGTATCATCTTTACATTGTAAGACCTCAAGGTCCTTTTTATCTATATTTTCAAGCAATTCTTCCTCATAAGGATGTTCGAGCAGATTTATATCAGTAGTAGAGGACAACTCCGTTTTGTGGGCTTGTTTTTTAGCAAAACAATCTTCTTCATTCCCTAAGCTTGGTTCCGGTATTGCAAATTGATTCTTGGATTGCATAAATTCATCAATTTTCTTATCACCATCAAACACTTGCCAATAGTGTATGTTGTCAAGTACTGTAGGCTGATTTTTTACTTTGACAATGTATTGTTCATTTGCATGGGGTATTTGGCAATTGCTGGCAGCAAAGGCAAGCTCATTTGCAAGGCTGTTTTGAGCTCTAGGGATGAAAGTGAGTTCATATTTTTCAAAGGCTTTTAGGAGGTATAGGGCAGCATTCATATACCCTCTTATTCTAGGATTCCTGGCTGAATACTCCCCTTTGATTTTCCTAATGACTAACTCTAAATATTCTTGGACTGAGATCTTCTTAGCTCCTATGTCTTTTAGCAAATCTAAACCAAGGAGGAGAGCCTCGTATTCTACAATGTTGTTGGTGCATTGAAAAATTAGTTTGTGGGAATGGCTTTTGTTTTTTCTATGTATCCAGACACCAGCTCCTAAACCAGCTTTGCCATAAGAGCCATCAAAGCTCATGTCCCAATTTTTTTCTAGTTCATATTCGCCACTATGTTGTTGTTTAGGGCTACTATATTTTAGGCTATTGAATTCTTCATTCGATGTCTGGTTTTATTATTGTGGTATGTCTATACCTATCTCAATTTCATTTACTTGTTCACTGATGTAATCTTTGTTATACAAGATAAATGAGTCAAGGTTTGAAGGAACGGAATAAGCAGGGGTGTTGTTATCAGTCAAATTTAGAGTATCGGTATCATTTTCTATGTGTAAAACCTTCGGAACTTGGGACCTATACATATATTGGGTTATCAGTTCAGTGAGAGGTATGGTTATCTTGACTTTAGCAATCTCTCCCTCAAAACTAAAAGGAACTTCCATTTTGGGCATACTTACATCAGTTTTTCCAGCCATAATTTTTTCTACAAGTTTAGTTTGCCAATTATGATTTGGGACTTTGGACAAATATTTTTCTCTAGCCACTAGTAGATGCACTAGGGCAGCTTGTGTCACCACTTGGTTGGCTAGTTTTGTCTCTGTTTGGATCAGTTTTCTTAGCCATGGTATTTGTACTATATGATGTACTCTTAGGAATATTTTCAGGTGTCTTCCTAACAACAATGTCTAATTTTTTCTTTTTGGATATTTCTTGGTTTTTTTTTCTCCTAAGGTCATATTGCCTATGGACTTCCATTATGGCATTCTCAAATCCTAATTTGTAGTCTTCAGAATCCTCATAGCTAGTTTCAGTTTGATCTGAGGAGAAAAATTCTTGTTCTTCTTCAGTGAGGAAAACATCCCCTTCATTGTCAGAACCTATCAAGTTTACATGGTTTTCCTCAGGTTCTTCAGTCTCTCTTCCCTCTTCATCTACATAAATGTCTTCGAAAAGGGGCCTAATTTGATGGTCATTGTCTCTTTGTCTGTTTTGGGGAGGATCTCTTCTACAGTTCGGATTCCTATTTTTGTTTTTGGGGATTTGCTTGGTTTCCCCTATGAGGTGTTCTTTCACTCAATTTTATCCTTTCCATCATTATTTCCATTACCCTCACTAAATTTTCAATTTTGGCATCAAATGAGGAGGCTGAAGCCATAGTTTCATCTTTGTAGGTGACTCTATTTTCCGACCTCATCATAGCCCTTTTTTCAATAAGGTTGGCCTCTACACTCAGATCTCCCCTTTGCAAGTATTTTATAGTTAGGGGATATCTCTCTCTTAATTGATAGGCCATGTCTGGATAAAAACCTTCTAGAAATTTTGCTAAAGCTAAGCCTTGTGGGGTTTTCATGTTTGGTGTGAGGGAATTGTAAACACTATTGAACCTGGTGCAATAGTATTGGACACTTTCCCCAACATTCATATTAAGGTTTTTATATTCTGAGATGATTTGGAGAGGGTTTTTCTTGATTTCTCACTTGTTTATAAATGTCTGATAAAGGGAAGGGAGATCATGTATGTTGTTAGGAGTCAAGATTTTGAACCATTTCTTGGCTTCTCCTCCTAAGCTTTGTGCAAAAATCCTCATTTTTATGGTTCCCACTTCTAATTCCATGTAATCAAAGGAATCATTTATTCTATCTACATGTTGTTGGGCAGTGGTGCATTCAGCTCCGGTAAAGTGAGAGATTTTGGATTGGTAGTCATTTGGAAAAGGTAACAAAGGTTGTGGCAGTGCCACGAGAGCATACCCTGCTACCATGATGGGATGGAATGGGATCCAAGGAGGATTTACAAGGGGAGGGTTTGTGAGAGGAGGTGGAGGATGAAGTGGATTGGTTTGCATAGTGGATGTGTGGATGGGGGTGGTAGAGGTACTTGGACCAGCAAACTGATTTTGAGCATACTTGGGACAGAAAGAGCCAAACTGATGGAGAAGCTGTAAGTCACGATGAGTGGAAGGAAAGGGTTCTATATTAGAACTATGCTACAAATCTATAGGCTGAAATTTGGTCTGATCAATCCCACTTTGTGACTTGGTTCGAAAAATGTTTCTTGTATGGTGCAAGTCAAACTAGAGATCTTGCAAGGCTGTGAGATGTTCAGGGACATAACTTTCTCTATGAATGGTCCTAACAGTAGTTGAGTCTTCAGCTTTATAATTTTTCCAAAAAATATTTTCTGGGTCATCAACTATGGTAGGGGGATTTGGGTCCATGTGAGATCTAGTACTGATCCTTTATGAAGCTAGATTAAGAACTCAAAGTATAGAAAGGCTAAAATTTTATCACTGTTTTCAGAAGGATTACCTCTCTTAGTGTTTGCTAAACTCATACAGTGTGTGACTATTCCTATAAATTTCTCAGTTCTGATTTGATACGATCCTAGGGAAGTCTATGAAAACTAGAAAAGTCAGAAGGCCTACTGGAGGCTAGTGGAGTCGCCAGGTGGATGTCTTTTGCTATTTTAAGGATATGTATTTATGGTCCACCACCAATTACTGAAAAAAAAAAAATCTAGGGATTTTTTGGGGGATTTCTAAGTTTCCTTTATGTATCCCTAAGGTTTCTATGAGTGTCCTCCAATTGAGTCATCATTTTGCTAAAATAGTGAGACAGTTATATTCTACTATTGGCTAATAGTTAAGTTTTGTATGATTAGATAAGGGTTTCTGAAGTCCTGAGGAGTAATTATATTATCACTAACTCATAAGGTGCAACCGTGATCACCATTATGTTAGGCGATGATTTGGCGATAAATCAATAGATATTGTTTGATAAGGGCTTCTGAATTCTCGAAGTATGTATAAGATTGTTACTTACTCACAAAGTCCCATCGTGATTGCCATTAGGTTAGGTTCCCTTGATTTGGCAGATTGGCAAGACCAAATTCATAGGGTAACATTCTTTGGATTCCTAGGACCTAGCATTCCTGGACTCAGAGAGATATCTCTCTATTTTGTGCAAAGGATGTGAACTTGTTTGCTTTTGGGGTTTGATTTTAGGTTAGTTGTTAAGTTTAGGGTTTTTTTGTTTATTTTGGTTGGGTATATGATAAATTAGAATAGATGGAGTGAGGAAATATTCAATTTATTGGGCTATGGGGTCAATAAAATTCATGGAAAGTTCAGCAATGAATTAGGGTGCGTCACAGGGAAAATCTAGCATGGTCAAATGGATTTTCAGGGTTTGTGTAAGATGAAATGAACATCAAGTTTGTGAAAAAAGTAGGGCAAAGGGAAATTAAGAATCCGTTGTCAAATAATTTAACAATAAGGGCCTTTAACACTATCTAGCATAAAGAAGTAATCATAATACATGACACACTAATAACTCTTTGATTAAACTCAAGCAAATAAGCATTTAAGAAAAACAATCCAGTGAACTATAGAAGGCGAGAAACTCATTTAACTTCCAGTGATTTCACCTTCAAGGTTAGAAAACATTTAAGATAAACATATAAATTTAATAAAATAAGAAGGAACTCCTAAACATCATTGATCATAGACATAAATATCTCCAAAACAACTATTCAAGCATGGACAAAGGGTATGATCAAAACATAGCCTCATTGGAAAATCCTAATTAGTGGTACTTCAAAGAAAGATCTGAAGAATAATGTTTTAGTGACATAAAACAAGCAGGTCTAACCATAAAACATATTTTATATCTACTGTATTGAATCATTCATGAAATATACAAGATTTTATGGGTCTAGAGAGAAAATAAGAATTCTCTAAACTGGCCTAACAGAGGAAAAAATAAGGCAGTGAAGAACAAATAGAGCTAAGGTGCCTTTGAAAAACATTTATTACTCTAAAAACTTTGTCCTACTGCAATATAGAAGGATGAAACAACATGATACATAATCAAAAAAGGATAGAATAGAAGCATATCACCATTAACCAATCTCAGGGATCCTGCAAGCAAGCCTTCTCCATCATCAATCAAAACAAGCCATTCACAAAGTATGCAACACCAATTTCTTCTTCAATCTCCAAAAAACCATATATTTCTCTCAACAGTCATCAAATGCAAACCTTTTAAAATGAGTTCCCCATGCCCTATTTATCTATAAAATGAGGGAAAAACCCTAACTAGGGTTTGAAAATGTCAAAAACAGTTATAAATGTCATTTATGCCCAAGAGACCATGCAAGGCCCAAGGCACAAAATATGTCATGAAGTAAATTAAAAAATAACTGCTAGCACCTAATTTTGGAGGGATTTACCTCAAAAAACACTAAAATATCATTTTTCCATTAATGAGTTTCTTTTGTTAACTTTTTTGCCAAAAACGCATAGTGAGGTCTGAACGCGTAGCACCTGGACAGGAGAAACTGGGTCCACTTGTAACCAAATTTTAATGACCTTCCCGATGTCAGAATTGGCTCCGTGATGGCCTGTTGGAAAGCCTGCTGAGTCTACTTTCCAAAAATTCCCTTTTTTTTTCTAATTATAATCTATTTACTTGTCCAAATAGGAAATCTACCGAAACTTCTCTAGGCGGAGCGCAAGGCCTGAAAATGAGGCAGAAAGGTGAAAAATGAGGTGTTTGTTGGCCTTTTGAGGGACCAAAAATTCTCCAAATGCTCTAAAATTTGGTGAGCATGTTGTAATTGAGGTGAGGATCCCAAAAATGAAATTTTTTCCTACTGAGGATGCCTGAGGTGAAAGCGTAACACCAAAGGTGTTGTGCTTAGAGGCCTCGAAATTTGAAAAAAAACAAAATTTGTCAAAAATTTCCCAAAATTGGTGGATGTCTTCCTTATGTGGTTTCACGGGCCTGTAGAGAAGCTTCAGCCAAGATTCCAATATTTTCTTGGTATTTTTCCAATTTGAGTTCTTGTATTTTGGCATGGACCCTTTTTAGCTTAGCCCTTGCAACTTGGTTTCTCCGAGCATAATGTTTGGTCATCTTCCTTTGGAGATCAAGATCCTTATTGGCTTTCTCCAATTTAGCCTCCAAGTGTATGTTTTCTCTTTCTAGCCAAGGCTCCTGATCATATTATATCTCCATGGCAAGCATCTCACTTAGAGGGAACTGCTCTACCAAGTCGGACTCTTCCGCTCTTTGTCTTGCCAAGGCCTTCTTCAAACCCATGGTTCTTGGTCTCCTCCTAGACTACCCTTCTTCATCTTCACTTTCCTCATAGGTGACCATGAATTCCTCTAGCTTTACCTATTACCTTTCAGATTCTTTCTAGGCTCTGATTTCTCTAGCCTCGTAAATGGAAATTTGTGCCCCTAGCTTCCTATTCTCCATCTCAAGGACATCATTCACACTCTTGGCCCTATTTAGATTTGCTTGGAGGTCTTCAATTAGGGAATTTTTGTTTTGGATGAGAAAGTTTGATATCCTTGCCTCATTTTCCTCATGACTGTCAATCTAAATTATTTCAAACTCACTCTCAACCTCGTGTTGATCTTATTCTTCTTCCTTTACCTTTTCTTTGACTTTATCTAGTGGCCTAGTGGATGTGGAAGGCATGGCCCCTTGCCTTTTCAAGGTAGTAAACATATGCCTTTCCCCTCTTTCGAATACCAATGAAAAAGGCTCAACTCTTCTCATTTTGGTGTTTTCATCATGGCTATCGTCATTTGTTTCCATGTCTTCCACTTCATCACCTGGACTATTTCTTACCTCTTTAACTTCAACATCAGCCTCACTTTTGGCCTCTTCACTAAATTATGCACTTTGATTTTGTTCCTCGTTGTTGATGCTTGCCTCATCCTTGCTCTGATGTTCATTTTCTTCATTGTTTTCATGACTGTTATGATTTTTTTCATGACTATTATGACTGTCTTCTTCCTCAGTGATGTTTTCTTCATTATTGTCACTGTTGTCTTCAACCTCTTCATCTTTTGCACTGTTATCATCCTCATTTTGGCTGCTCTCTTCATATTTTCCCTCATCTTTGTCATGACTATGAGCCTCACTGCTTTGACTATCATTAGTGCTCTTAGTCTCACTGTTGTCCTTAGGATCATCCTCTGTTTCTTTGTCACTTGCCTCATCCTCATCATTATCCACCTCCCAAGGTATGCCTTTTTGCTCCAGCTAATGTAGAACCACCATCTTGACCAAGGAACAGTGGAACAAACATTGCATTTGTTGGGAATAATTTCTCCTTTGGACAACAAAAGACATCTTATCGATGCTCCTATACATGTAGTAGGGTAAATGAAGCATTTTAAACCTAGTAAAATGCTGAGTAATCTGACATGGTAGGAGTAAAGCCTAGATTATCTCCCCTCACATGGAAAATATTTCATGATGACCCTCATTAAGGGTGCATACCTCTCCAGCAAGTGTGAGAAAGGGAAAAGGGTCTTGAAGCCTTCTTTGTACCTAGGCTTGAGAAATGGCTCATAGCATCTCATATCCAAATTTTTCCTTTTGAACCATTTTTCACCAACATCAGGTATACCTGTAGCACTAGAAATGGCATTTGATGAGAGTTAAAAGGTCACCCCTGCAAAGCTTGATTTTTCATTATGTAGGTTGAGAATGAATAACCTTGTGAGATCTGGGTGATTTTGTATTTGTTGGACCTTTTCACAAAACTGGAAACAACCTACATTTTGAAATCATGTGAGAATCATGGGAGAGGTAGTAATCTCCACAGTGTCTTGCGGTTCAAGCTTATTAACCTTCCCACCCTTGTTCTTTTGCCTCATAGGCACTTGGCCTCCTTCACTGCTAACACTCCCTCCTTGTCTTGACATTTTGATTAGTGTTGCCTTTAAACAACCCTAGGCCTACTTGTGAAACTTGGTAGGAGGAGTGAAATAGAATGATGGTGCAAGAAGTTTTTGTAAGTGAGTGAGAGGGAGGTGTAGGTGTATGACTGATCTCCTTTAAGGTTTTATGAACAGTTCACTTGAACTAACTCAAATTACCCTAATTGACACCCTTCTTGACTAATAAATTCTTGCTTGGAGGTTAAAATAGAGTGTTTGTCACGAGGACTTAGGGTTTCTAGTCATTAGGGTTTTGACCAATTTCCTTCAACCATTAAATCATCAAAACTATTGGAGGGCAAGGAAAAACATCCACCTACCAAATTTCAATGTCTTTGCAGGTCCTTGGATGCAAATTGGAGGTGTCCTTTCATCATTTTTTGGAAATTTGCAAGTGTAAGAGGGCTTATGGCTTAAGCTTAACACTCAAATGTGTTTTCGGGTCACTTCTACCCTACGCGTAGCGCTTGCACGCGTTATGGCCTATCGGGTCTCCTATGCGCAACACTTGAATGTCTTTTGTGCCTGTCAGGCTCTCTGAGCACAGGGTCGAATGTGTTTTTGTGTCTGTCAGGAAATCTTGGGGGAAGGGTAGTGCCCGTCTGAACACACGTGTAAAATTACAGTACAAAATATCCCCAATGCAAAACCCAGGTGTTGTAAGTGTAATACCTACACGAGCGCATAGTGCCAGGCAACCTTACTCGAATTTTCACTGAAAATGACCAAACTTCTCTTGAATGCTCTGACTGTTTTTGTAAATGAAAAATGAGATTGGAGGAGAGAAAAAGGTCCTTTACAGCTTTAGGAAAATAAATTTAAATCAAAGAACACACTTTGCTAATGTTTTTTGAGCTTTTCCATATGACTGATAATCCCTTGGCCTTTTTGTTGTGCAAGAAACTTCAAAACTTTTAAGTGGCTCTTTTTCTCTTGGTGGTAGCTTGCTAGAGAAATGAAATGGTCCTTCTTTAGTCTGAGGGTTTGTCTTACTCATTTTGACATAGCAGAAAACAAAAAACTGCTTTCTCTGCTAATTTATGAAATTTAACACATCTTTTTAGCTCATTCAGTAATGGTCAGCTTTTTAAAACATTTTGAGAGACCCTTCCTTACCTTAGCTCTATCAAAACCTTTCTTTGCTTGCATTGGTCAAGTTGTAATCATGTTTTTACTCCTTTTTACATTTCTGAGTGTGGTTGACTTAAGAACATGGTTTTTTTTCCCTTTTTCACTAATCCTTGGGCATGATAAACTTACCTTTTACAATGACTATAATCATGTTTTCCATATCTCATCTTTGGCCACTTCTGGTTTGTTGTAGGTTCCATGCCATATTAATTTAGCCCTTTCTGATGTTCTTGGTTTTTTGACATATTTAGTCATACAGTAGCAACCTCATAATCAACTTGGTCTTCCATCTTGGAGTTTAACCCTATGTTTTTACTCCTTTGATCATTAAGTGTAAATGACTTAAAATGGGAGCTTGACCTTTCCTTTCACTGATACTCTTTTCATTTTCTTTCTTCTGAGGTAGTGAGGTACTTTACCTTGGTAGACTCTGGAAGCCACCTACAACAGTACCTTCAAAACTTCTTTCTATTGTCATCATGGAGGCCTATCATCTTTATTTCATCTCCCTTCACTATCTTTCCAAAACCTTAGGTATATGGGATGTTTGAGAAGAATAATTAGTATTGTCTTCTAATTTATCTATATCCTTTTCAAGTTCATTCATTTCTATCCAGTTCACCTCACATTTTTCCCTTTTTTATTTATAATTTCTAAGAAATATCTTCCATGTTTGGTTCATTTGGTGGGCCTCCTCCATGTGTTCTACTACATTGAACCTTGATGGGGACACTGCTAGCCCAATTAGGCTTAGAACCCTCAATTTCTCCTTGGACATAAACTGCCTCCTGTCTCTTAGCTTGTGAATTTCTTTGACGAGGAGCAGGCCTCTCACCTTACTAATTTTTCTGCTAATAGTCACCTTGACACTCCTGCGGAAATTTCAAAATGAACAACTACCTTTGTAGAGCTTGAAATTGATAAAGTGGTCTTCCTTGGAGATTTTCTGATCTATCTTGGAAAAATAGGTGCCAACCTTATTTCGTATTTGATTCATATTATAGATCATGAAAAATAGTGATTTCGAACACCAAAGATAACTGTGTAACCTATGAAACCCTAATGACCTGGTGGAAAAATCCTTTGACTTGTTCTTTAACTGAAAGCTTAACTTGGGGTCTTCAAGTATGAAAAACAATTTTTTTTGATAAATTGATGTATTGAAGATCCAAAATAAAATGTACTTTATTTATCTAAAGAGCCTACAAAGATAGTTTTGAGACCATCAATGCTTTGAGACATTTGTAGAATATAAGAAGGAGTAGGTTGTTTGGTAATCCTAGTTGGCAAGTGGAGGGGTGAGGTAAAGGAAAAATACAATACTAAGGTTATGTCTGTAAATACATGATAAAGATGAGTGGCATGATCTCATAAGGGGCCTTCTGGGAGCGGTAGGCTAACCAGGGAATGGAATAGTAGTAAAATATTGAAAATTTTGTTTTAAGAATAATCAAGGTAGTGGGATTTCAAAAACTCAAAATATTCATGAATCTTGTTTTTAGAAATATAGGATAAGTATTTATTCATCTACAAGTAGCAAAAATTACTAATGACTAACACCTTATGCCTTCGTTCAGTCGGGCAGACTATGTCACCCCATGTGAAGGCACCCGATGAAACGCGTTCGAGTCGGGTCATTTCATTTTAGGGCAGCCATATAAAATTTGCTACGTTATGAGCACCTTGGCACCTTGTGCATGTTCGTGTGGCCCATTTTCCATTTTGTCCCTTGAGTTTTCATTCGATTGGGCACATTGTGTGAGCGCAGTCGACGAAACACATTTGGGTCAGTTCGTTTCATTTGAGGGCGGCTGTATCAAATTTGCAAAGTTATGATGACCCGAGTGCCTTGTGCATGATCATGAAGCTATTTTCAGTATGTTTCCTTATGCCTTTGTCTGGTCGGGCGCACCATGTGGCACCGTGTGAGGGCGCCCGATGAAAAGTGTTCGGGTCAGGTCGTTTTGTTTGAGGGCAGTTGTACCAAATTTTCTAAGTTGTGACTGCCCAAGTGCCTTGTGCATGTTCGTGCGGTCTGTTTGCTGGTTTCTCCCTTGTGCCTACGTTCAGTCGAGCACACCCTGTCACGCCATATGAGCAAGCCCAATGAAATGCGTTCGGCTCAGATCATTTCGTTTGAGGGTGGACATATCAAATTTGCTAAGCTGTGACCGCTCGAGGTCCTTGTGCATGTTCGTGCAACACATTTTCCATTTTCTCCCTTGTGCCTTTGTTCAGTCGGGCACGCCGTGTCACACCGTGTGAGGGAACCCGAAGAAAGGCGTTCAAGGTGGGGCATTTCTTGTGAGGGTGGCTATATCGAATTTTCTATGTTATGACCACCCTGGTGCCTTGTGCATGTTCATGTTGCCCATTTTCCATTTTCTCCCTTATTCCTTCATTTGGTCAGGCATGCTGTGTCGCGTCGTTTTGAGGGTGCTCGATGAAACACTTCAGGTCGTGTTGTTTCGTTTGAGGGTAGACGTATCAAATTTGTTAATTTTTGACCGCTTGGGTGCCTTGTGCATGTTCGTACGGCTTGTTTGTCATTTTCTCCCATTTTCATTCATTCGGTCTGGTGCGTCATGTCACATCGTGTGAGGGCACCCAATGAAACACATTCAGATCGGGTCCTTTTTTTTTAGGGCGGTCATATCAAATTGGTTAAGTTGTGACTGCTTGGGTGCCTTATGCATGTTTGTGCAACACATTTTTTGTTTGCTCCGTTATGCCTTTGTTTAATCAGGCACGCTTTGTGAGGGCGCCTGATGAAACACGTATGGGTTGGGTCATTTTGTTTAAGGGAGGTCATATCAAATTTGCTAAGTTGTGACCTCTCAGGTGCCTTGTGCAAGTTCATGCGGCCCATTTGTCATTTTATCCCTTGTGCCTTCCTTCGCTTGAGCGCACCATGTCATGTTTTTGTGAGGGCACCTGATGAAATGCATGGGGTTGCGTCATTTCGTTTGAGGGTGGGCATATCAAATTTGCTAATTTGTGACCACTTGGGGGCCTTGTTCGTGTTCTTTTGGAACATTTTTTATTTTCTCCCTTATTCCTTCTTTCTTTCAGGTGTGCCATGTCGCGTCATGTGAAGGTGCCCAATGAAACTCGTTCGGATTAGGTCATTTTGTTTGAGGGCGGTCATATCAAAACTGCTAAGTTTTGACTACCCAAGTTCCTTGTGCACGTTTGTGCAACCCATTTTCCATTTTCTCCCTTGTGCCTTCATTCGGTCAGGTGAGTCATGTTGTGTCATGCCAAGGTGCCCAATGAAACGTGTTCGGTCGGGTTGTTTCATTTAAGGGAGGTCATATCAAATTTGCTAAGTTGTGACCACCTGGGTGCCTTGTACATGACCGATTAGCCCATTTTTCATTTTCTCCCTTGTGCCTTCGTTTGGTCAGGCGCCCCATGTCTCATCGTGCGAGGGCACTCAATGAAATGCGTTCAGGTTGGGTCACTTCATTTGAGGGCAACCGTATCAAATTTTCTCAGTTGTGACCGCCTGGGTGCCTTGTGCACATTTGTGCATCCCATTTTTTGTTTTATCCCTTGTGCCTTCATTCGGTTGGGTGCATTGTGTCGCATTGCATGAGGGCCCCCAATGAAACGCATTCAGGTCGGGTCGTTTCATTTGAGGGCGCCCGTATCAAATTTGCTAAGTTCTGAGTGCCTGGGTGCCTTGTGCTCGTTCATGCGGCCCATTTTCCATTTTCTCCCTTGTGCCTTCATTCGTTCGGATGGGCCATGTCGTGTCGTGTGAGGACGCCCAATGAAACGCCTTCAGGTGAGGTTGTTTCATTTGAGGGTGGTCATACCGAATTCTCTAAGTTGGGACCACCCAAGTGCCTTGTGCTCGTTCGTGCCGCACTTTTTCCATTTACTCCGTTGTGGTTCAGACGGGTGCATCCTGTCATGCTATGTGAGGGCGCTCGATGAAATGCATTCAGCTCCGGTCATTTGGTTTGAGGACGGCCATATGAAATTTTCTAAGTTGTGACTCCCTAGGCGCCTTATGCATGTTTGTGCGGCCCATTTTCCATTTTATCCCTTGTGCCTTCGTTTGGTCGGGTGCTTAGTGTTGCACGGTGTGACGACGCCGAATCAAATGTGTTCGGGTTCGGTCATTTCATTTGATCGTGCCCATATCAAATTTTCTAAGTTGTGATCTCTTGGGTGCCTTGTGCATGTTTGTGTGGCTCATTTTCCATTTTCTTCCTTGTGTCATCATTCATTCTAACGTGCCCTATCAAGCCATGTCAGGGAGCCCGATGACATGCATTCGGCTTCGGTCATTTGGTTTGAGGGCGGTTGTGTATCAAATTTGCTAAGTTGTGACCGTCGCGGTGCCTTATGCATGTACTTGTGGTCCATTTTCCCTTTTCTCCTTGATGACTTCGTTCATTCGGGCATGCCCTATCGCACCGTGTGAGGGTGCCTAATGAAACGCATTCGAGTCGGGTCGTTTTGTTTGAGGGTGGTCATTTCAAATTTTCTAAGTTGTGACCACTCGGGTACCTTGTGCACATTCGTGCAACCTATTTTCCATTTTCTCCCTTGTGCCTTCATTCGGTCGAGCATGCCGTGTCGTACCGTGTGAGGGTGCCCGATGAAATGTGTCTAGGTCAAGTCATCTCATTTGAGGGCCATCGTATCAAATTTGCTAAGTTGTTACCACCCAAGTGCCTTGTGTAGGTTCGTGTGGCCCATTTTCTATTTCCTCCCTTTTGCCTTCGTTCCATCTGGTGCGCCATTGTCAAAGCATCAAATGAAACACGTTTGAGTCAGGTCATTTTGTTTGAGGGTGGCTATATCAAATTTGATAATTTGTGAATGCACGCTTGTCTTGTACATATTCCTGTGGCCCATTTGACGTTTTCTCCCTTATGCCTTTGTTCGGTCAGGCAGGCTGTGTCGCGCCATGTGAGGGCACCCGATGAAACATGTTCGAGCAGGGTAATTTTGTTTTAGGGAAACCATATAAAATTTGCTAGGTTGTGACTGCCCGGGTGCCTTGTGCACGTTCATGCTACTCGTTTGCCATTTTCTCCCTTTTGTTTTCATTCGGTTGGGCACGTTGTGTGAGGGCAACTGATGAAACGTGTTCAGGTCAGGTCGTTTCATTTGACGCTAGCTGTATCAAATTTGCTAATTTATGAAGACCTAGGTACCTTGTGCATGTTCATGCGGCCCGTTTTCCGTATGCTCCCTTGTGCCTTCTTTCGGTGGGGCGCATTGTGTGGCGCCATGTGAGGGTGCTCAATGAAACGCATTCGGGTCGGATCATTGCGTTTGAGGGCAACCGTATCAAATTTTCTAAGTTGTGACCACCTAGGTGCCTTGTGCATGTGCGTGCAGCCTGTTTGTCGTATGCTCCCTTGTGCCTTCATTTGGTCGAGTGCACCATGTGGCACCATGTGAGGGTGCCCAATGAAACACGTTTGGGTTGGGTCATTTCATTTGAGGGAAGCCGTATCAAATTTGCTAAGTTGTGACCACCTAGTTGCCTTGTGCATGTTTGTGTAGCTTGTTTGCTGGTTTCTCCCTTGTGCTTGCATTAGGTCGAGAACGCCTTGTCGCGCTGTGTGAGGGAGCCCGATGAAACACGTTCGGCTCGGGTCATTTCGTTTGAGGGTGGCCATATCAAATTTGCTAAGTTGTGGTCGCTCGGGTGCCTTGTGCACAATCGTGTGGCCCATTTTCTGTTTTCTCCCTTATGCCTTTTTTCGGTCGAGCGTGCCGTGTCACACTGTGTGACAGCGCCCGATGAAAGGAATTCAGGTCAGGGCATTTCTTATGAGGGCGATTGTATCAAATTTGCTAAGTTGTGAGCACCTTGGTGCCTTGTGCATGTTCGTGCGACCCATTTTCCATTTTCTCCCTTGTGCCTTTGTTCGATCAAGCAGGCCATGTCACGTCGTTTTGAGGGCGCTCGATGAAACACTTCAAGTTGCATCATTTTTTTTTAGGGCAAACGTATCAAATTTGCTAGTTTTTAACTAGCTGGGTGCCTTGTGCACGTTTGTGTGGCTCATTTTTCATTTTTTCCCTTGTGCCTTCGTTTGGTATGGTGTGCTATGTCACGCCACGTGAGGGCACCCAATGAAACGGGTTCAGGTCGGGTCATTTTGTTTGAGGGCGGTCATATCAAATTTTTTAAGTTATGGCTGGCTGGGTGCCTTATGCATGTTCCTGCAACCTATTTTATATTTTCTCCCTTGTGCCTTTGTTCGGTTGGGCACACTGTGTGAGGGTGCCTAATGAAATGCATTTGGGTTGGGTCGATTCATTTGAGGGAGGTCGTATCAAATTTTCTAAGTTGTGACCACTCAGGTGCCTTGTATACATTCATGTGGCCTGTTTGTCGTTTTATCTCTTGTGCCTTCATTCGGTTGTGCACACTGTGGCGTGCCGTGTGAGGCTGTCCGATGAAACACGTTCGAGTCGGGTCATTTCATTTAAGGGCAGTTGTATAAAATTTTCTATATGACCGCTGGGGTGCCTTGTGCACGTTCATGTCGCCCATTTTCCATTTTCTCCCTTGTCCCTTCATTCAGTCAGGCATGCTGTGTCATGCCATTGTGAGCGCACCTAATGAAACATGTTCGGGTCAGGTTTTTTCTCCCTTGTGCCTTCGTTCAGTTAGGTGTGCAGTGTCGCGTGGTGTGAGGGCACCCAATGCAATGCATTAGGTTCGGGTCATTTCGTTTGAGGGTGACCATATCAAATTTGCTAAGTTATTACTGCTTGGGTTCATTGAGCTTGTTCTTGCAGCTCATTTTCCATTTTCTCCCTTATTCCTTCGTTCATTCGGGTGGGCCATGTTTTTCCGTGTGATGGCGCCCGATGAAACGCATTCAGGTCGAGTCATTTCGTTTGAGTGCAGCCGTATCAAATTTGTTATGTTGTTACTGCCTGGGTTCCTTGTACACATTCATTCAACCCATTTTCCAATTTCTCCCTTGTGACTTTGTTCAGTCAGGCACACCCTGTTGTGCCATGTGAGGGAGGCGGATGAAATGCGTTTGGCTCAGGTCATTTGGTTTGAGGGCAGCCATATCAAATTTTCTATGTTTGACTGCTCAGGTGCCTTGCGCATGTTGGTGTGGCCTGTTTACAGTTTGGTCCCTTGTGCCTTCATTTGGTCGGGCGTGCATTGTAGCGTCGTGTGAGGGTGCTTGATGAAACTTGTTTGGGTCAAGTCATTCCATTTGAGGGAGGCTATATAAATTTTGCTAGGTTGTGAACACCCGAGTGCCTTGTGCAAGTTCATGCTGCCCATTTTCTATTTGCGCCCTTCTACCTTTGTGTTGATTAGTGGTTGTCATTGATGTCAACCCAAGCAGCACAAGGGGCTACCCCAATATTTCATGGGAATTTTGTCCTACCAAATTACTATATTCTGGGTCAAGAATTATTTTGATGGTTTCTGCTTGTCGAGATGTTTTTGTTGATATATGGCACGCCACGTAATTCTTCACGGTTTGAGAGATATTCATGCTTCAAGTTTGTAACCCCAGTTAGTGGGCTAAAACCCCATGGGGTTGTGGCATGGGTCATTGAGAAGTAAATAATTAATAATTTTTAAGCTCCTAAAATCCCTCCCAAGTTCACTTGTTGAAGCCCATCTTATCTTAAGCATTTATATAAATTTTGATCCACATGTCCTCCTTATGTGGGGATTTCGCCATCTGAAACAGGTCATCATGTCATTTGCGCTCTAAAATTTTTTCTACGAAGTTTTAGAAGTTGAAATTTTTATGAGGTGACGCTGAAATCCTGAGGAAGCTCTTGTAAAAATTTCAGGTCAAGGTGCATAATTTTTGGATATATTATCTATGGACGTGAATGTTTTTGTAGACTCCTGAAATTCATCTCAAAGAAGTGACCTTGGGAAAATCGTCATAACTCTCTCTCTGAGTATCGTATTAGAATTATATAAAAAGTGCCAGATAGTGCACAGATTGTAGCTTTCGCTGTATAAATTTAAGATTTGAATGAAGAAACAGTGACACATTGCATTCCATACAAGTTCACTCTACTGAAGCAGCCCATAATTAGGGCATTGTGAGAGATTGGGCATAGCTATCTCTTGAAGAATCCAAATTGGGTCAGACCTATGGCATTGGAAAGAAGACTCAGAGGACTACTATAGGGCTGAAAATAACATATTTGGGATCTGAAATAATAAATATGCAATAGATTCAATATCAAGCTCCTAGAAGGAAAGAAAAAGCTAGATCATGTGTTGTCAAGGGCTGCAAAGGACCAAACTTTCTAGGGCAACGAAGCAAAGCAAGGTGTAGAAAAGGGTAGTATGACAAGGGAAACAATCAAGGTGTAGAATAGCAGCAATAAGTTCAACACATGAAGTCTTCAAGTGGGCATCACTACATAAATTCACTGTAAAGGTGTCATTTTACTAAGTCATTGTAAATACATTATTGTAAAAATTGTACTAGTGTCTATCTGCCAAGAGTTGAAGAGGAAGTGTCAAGAGGTCTAGGATCATCATTAGGTGGTTGTGTCATAGTTAGGGTTATGGTGTAGTGTCTCTTCTTCTTCTACATCATTCTATATCATTGTAAAGTGGACCATTTTCCCTGGTACAGGAGTCCATTCTTCTTTTATTCTTCTATAGGGTGGTAGGGTGGTGCTAGGTTGGTGCATGAAGTCACCAACAGGATCAATCCTGTCAAAACATCAGGGTGGTAGGGTGAGTTGTAGCTCATTGGCTGTTGGGGCATCCGTTTAGTTTCCTACTGAAGAATATCGAGTTTTGGAGCGTCCATCCAGTGGGAGATGGAGAAGAATGATTTTCTAGATTCTAGGAAGTTGGAGCTTGATTTTCAATGGAGTTGAATATTAAAGAATTATTAGAAAAGAATTAGGTGGTTTTTGTCCCAGAGTGGGTTTCCACCTTAAAAAATGTGTGCATTTGTGTTCCTTTTTTTTACTGCAATCATTGTACAAACACTGATAATAATTGAAGATTAGCTAATGCTCTAATTGAAAGGAATACCCATTCACCCCCTCTCTCAGTATTTCCAACACTTCATTTGGTCAGGCACGTTGTGTCATGTTGCGTGAGGGCGCCTGGTGAAACATGTTCATGTCATGTTGTTTCATTTGAGAGCACCCTATGAAACACGTCCAGGTTGGGTTGTTTCGTTTGAGGGCGGTCGTATTAAATTTGCTAATTTGTGATCGCTTAGGTGCCTTGTGCATGTTCGTGTAACCCATTTGTCATTTTCTCCTTTATGCCTTCGTTCAGTCAAGTGCATCCTGTTAGGGTGCTCGATGAAACGCGTTCAGGTCTGGTCATTTCGTTTGAGGGCAGCCGTATCGAATTTTCTAAGTTGTGATCGCCTGGTTCCCTTGTGCTTATTCATCTGACCCATTTGTCAATTTCTCCCTTGTGCCTTCTTTTGGTCGGGCAAGCCATGTCGCGCCGTGTGAGGGCACCTAATGAATTGCGTTCGGGCTGATTCATTTCATTTGATGGTGGTCGTATCAAATTTTCTAAGTTGTGACCACCCGCATGTGTTGTGCATGTTCGTGCAGTACGTTTGTCATTTTCTCCATTGTGCCTTCGTTTGGTCGAGCGTGCAAGGTGACACCGTGTGAGGGTGGCCGATGAAATGCGTTCGGGTCAGGTCATTTCACTTGAGGGTGGTTGTATCAAATTTGCTAAGTTGTGACAGATCAGGTGCCTTGTGCACATTCGTGTGACCTATTTTCTGTTTGCTCCCTGTTTACTTCGTGCGGTCAGGCGCGCCTTGTCGCACAGTGTCAGGGTACCCGATGAAACGTGTTCAGCTTTGGTCATTTTTTTTAGGGTGGCCCTATCAAATTTTCTAAGTTCTGACTACTCAAGTGCCTTGTGCACATTCGTGTGGCCCGTTTTTCCTTTTCTCCATTTTACCTTGTTTGTTTGGGCGCATTGTGTCGCGTGGTGTGAGGGCGCCCGATAAAACACGTTCAGGTCGGGTCATTTAATTTGAGGGTGGATGTATCAAATTTGCTAAGTTTTTACCACCCGGGTGCCTTGTTCATGTTTTTCAAGATCATTTTCTATTTTCTCCCTTGTACCTTCATTCGGTCGGGCACGTCATGTCATGCTGTGTGAGGGCGCCCGATGAAACTTGTTCGGGTTGGGTCGTTTTGTTTGAGGGTGGTCGTATCAAATTTGTTAATTTGTGACTGCCTGGGTGCCTTGTGCATTTTTGTGTGACCCATTTTCCATTTTCTCCCTTGTACCTTCGTCCGGTTGGGCGCATCATGTCGTGCTATGTGAGGGCACCCGATGAAACGTGTTCTGGTCGGGTCGTTTCATTTGAGGGAGGTTGCATCAAATTTTCTAAGTTATGATTGATTGAGTGCCTTGAGCACGTTCATGCAACCCATTTTCCGTTTGCTCCCTTTTGCATTTTTTTGGTCAGGCATGCCTTGTCGTGCCGTGTGAGGGCACTCAATTAAATGCATCCGAGTTAGGTCGTTTTATTTAAGGGTGCCCGATGAAACGTGTTCGGGTCAAGTCATTTCGTTTGAGGGCATCTATATCAAATTCTCTAAGTTGTGACCATCTGGGTGCCTTGTGCACATTCATGCATCCCATTTTCCATTTTCTCCCTTGTGCCTTCATTAGGTCGGGCGCATGCTGTTGTGCTGTGTGAGGGAGCCCGATGACACACGTTCGGCTCGGGTCATTTGGTTTGATGGCACCATATCAAATTTGTTAATTTGTGACTGCCCAGGTACCTTGTGCAAATTTGTGCGATGTATTTGTAGTTTTCTCCCTTGTGCCTTCATTCGGTCGAGTGTGATGTGTTGCATGGTGTGAGGGCGCCCAATGAAACACATTCAGGTCGGTTATTTTCGTTTGAGGGTGTCCCTATCAAATTTGCTAAGTTTTGATTACTTAGGTGCCTTGTGCAGATTCATGCATCCCATTTTTCGTTTTCTCCCTTGTGCCTTCATTCAGTCGGGCACGTCGTGTTGCGCCATACGAGGGCGCCCGATGAAACACATTCGGGTTGGGTCATTTTTTTGGGGGGAGACCGTATCAAATTTGCTAAGTTGTGACCACCCAGGTTTCTTGTGCATGTTCATGTGACTCGATTGCCAATTTCCCCCTTTTGCCTTTGTTCAGTCGGGTGCATTGTGTCGTGCCGTGTGAGGGTGCTCGATGAAACACGTTCGAGTCAGGTTGTTTCATTTGAGGGCGGTCGTATCAAATTTTCTAAGTTGTGACCACCTGGGTGCCTTGTGCACTTTTGTGCGGGTATTACACAGTAATTTGTCACCATCCCTGCAATATCCATCCCACACATTGGAGGGCTTATTCCATGACCTTTGAGCAGTGACATGACCTAAAACCATTTTCGTGGCATCCCCCTAGACAAGGAAATTCATTCCCCTGAAGACAATTCCTTGTGAAAAACCCTAAAATTCGCCTTTTTTGCCTTGGCGTGACTATCCAGTTCACTACTCGTGCCAATGGGGGAAATCCTCCAAAGAGGGTGTGCCAGCTAGCACACCGTCTCAGTGTTGTACCTGCGCCAGGCTTATTAAGGAGTGTTTTTTAAAAATAAATGGTGGAAGATTGACTCCAACCAATTCCTGAACTGGACTCTAAATTGAGTTAGGAAGTTTGGCTCCAGATCTCCATGTAGAGAAAGTGGTTTTCCACCTCTCATGGAAGCTTCCTTGAGGATAGGTCCAATCCCAGGATTGTAGGGATCCCAACTCCCCTTCCACCATCTATATAAGCTTGCCATTTTCCTTTTGCAAGCTAGCCTTCAAGAGCTCTCAATATCCTAGAGAATGCCGAAAGAGCCTTGATAGTCCTTATAGAGCTAAATCAGTAGCAAGGAGATTATTTTCAAGACAACTAAAGAGAGAGGCTTGTCCCATCCCTGACGATCTTTATCGAGACATACTCCACTATCGACCCGCCAAAGGAAGATTCAGTGTCAGAGCCAGGTTGTATCTTTCTTTGTTCTGATTAATGATAAGCACTTTGGTTATGGTTCCACTCGTATTGTTCATACTTTGGGATTATGGGTTGTATCTTCTCTGACTGATATATAATTGCATATATTGGGTTTTATGCTTGTATGTTCGTCGTGTTTCTTGTATGTGCAGGTGTTCGATCGCGTCAGGTGGGAGAATTGTGATCTTCCAGAGCAAGGGATAGGGAGTGCTATCTTCTCCGCAAACAACAGCGTTGGACATGAGGTAGGCCTTTCTCACAATTTAGTCTATTGCAATTAGGAACTTGTGTCTTCGCATGATACGATTGTTGCTAGACCCGATTTGTACCATTATCTGCTCTTGGGGCACTATTACACCTATGCCATGGGAGAACTTGTCTCCTCCCTTTTTCGGGTGGTATGTTTTCCACATGAAGGATGGATCGTGACCATTGATCAGCTTTCGTTCTTTAGTCTTGATGTGGCAATTGGCCCACCATCATCCCTTCCTAGTTTTTATCCACCCGTTGTATCAGCCCCACCATAGGTCAACTATGTGGCTACCTACCCCGTGCCTATACTCAATGATACTGCCATTGTGCATAGTGTGTTGGGGGCATTGGGTCCAGACTTCCAGGATGTTTTTCTCCCATCAGATGAGAACCTCTTGGAAGCCATGACTTCTTATTCATCATGATGAGTTGTCTGTCAGAGTAGAGTTAATTTTTCTTGTGTCAAGCTCCTTAAATAATGAAACAAGTTCTCTGGAGCAGAGTTCCTTGTCTTGTCTCAAGCTCCCTAAAAAATGAAACAAGTTGGTCGGATCATAGTTCGTTTTCTTGTGTCAATCTTGTTAAAAAATGAAACAAGGTGTCTGGAGCAGTGTTTATTTTCTTGTGTCAAGCTCCTTAAAAAATTAAACAAGGTCATTCGAGGAAAGTTCTTTTAAGTGTGTCAACCTCGTTAAAACAATGAAACATAGTCCCATTCAATTCGAGTCTTTGATAAGATTTTGTAAAATCACAGTCAGGTCTTTCTCTTGATCTCATAACTTGAACCTTCACTCCATCTGCCTTTCATATGGATTGAAGCTTGGGGGGCATGTACCTCGAATTGAGTCACCATGTTGGGGGCATGCTTAATTTTTTCAAGCATATTTTGTTTTCGTTTCAAGCCTGTGTAAAAATGAAACTGGTTTCAAGCATAGTTTATCTTTTTTTCAAGCTTGTGTAAAAATGAAACCAAATTCAAGTAGAGTTTCTTGATTTCAAGCTTGTGTAAAAATGAAACCATTCCCATTTTACCTCTTGTGATTGCCATTTTATCAGCCTGTTTTTGTCACATGAGCCTTGGTTTTCTCATTCCATCGTCCCCATTTGCTTGGCCGATCATATGCCTTCACTTGATTGTTTTACCCATTCCTGAGGAACCACTGCGATGAGTGGTATTGTTAGCCAGGCTCTTAACCTTTATTTGATCTAAGCAGTTCCATCATTACCGAAACCAGTTGGTACCCTTTATACCACTCGTTCCTCCAGGAGGAGTCAACTTTCAGCTCTTTTTTTACTCTCTAAGCATGAAAAGATTGTTGAGTCCCTTGTCATTTCAATCTTGTTAAAGTGGCTGTGAATCGACATCTACCCAGTATACGCTTACCCATTTTTCAGGCTAGGATAGATTATTTACAAAAAAGGAATACCCTAGCTTATTGCGACTAGGAGGTTTTATCAGACATAGTTTTCTACCTTTTCGGATCTCAGGAACTATTTACGAAAAGGGACCGTTGGAGTTTACTTTTCTCCTGTCTTTTCAATCTCTCTAAACATGAAAAGACCCTGATTTCTTCCTTTGTCAGACTCGTTAAACCCTCACGACATCAGATTCATTTACAATGAAGATATTTGAGTTTATCCTTCCTAGGGCTCGTTAAATGTACTACGATGGGTTCGTCCGAAGGACGGACTTATATTACAAGCATATGCTATCCCCTTCAAGGTTTTCTTCAAAAATAACTGGGGTACTCACCAGAAATGGTGGGGAAAATGGAACCAGTATCATCGTCGTGTTGGCAGTATGTTGCTCTTGAACATGGCACTTGTTTGCATTCGTGTCGGGTTGGGGACATCTCACCTCATTCTCTGTTTGCCTCCGTGGTTTTGGGTAATCCCTTTTGACCTCTCATCTTCTCTTTGCCTCATCATCATGACCTCTAATCTTTTGATGTCAAATACTGCCAAATCCACTGTCGTGCTGCCGATATGTTCAAGAGAAGTTGACCTCTACAAGTTTCAACCTTCCTCTGATTCTCATCTGGTCCTGATACACAAACATTATTTTCCTCTGTCTCACGTCAATGATGTGGGAAACACTATGGCCCACCTTTGATCAAGGTCGCTTCCTGTCGACTTCAGCTCATTATCTAGGAAGCTGATCTAGAGACTCCCTTCTGGTACCTTGGAGCCTGCATGCCTCAATGGCAGGTTCTTCGCATTCGACGCAAGGTTCTCATCATGGGCCTTTGATCGAATGATTCTACGGGTGTTCGACGCCAACTCACTGTTCAAATTCCATGGATTTTACCTATAGTACCTTCAGGGCCATTGTCATTATTGGTGGTTCCTCTCGCGTCTCTTAACAACTTTCATCATTAGCTGGTAATCAGACGATGTTCTTGCATGTTCGACTTCAGCTCACTTATTCACATGCCAGAACTTGTACTTTGTTCGGGTCGAGATGGAGCGCAAGACCCTGGATTTTGTCTGTTAAGAATCCAGGCTATGATTTTGTGGATTATTATGATTGGTTACATGACTCATTGAATGGATGGTTGCGACCATACCTGAGTCTATTTATCGATCCTTACTGGGTGGCTGCGTCCACGCCTTGGATCCTGATTATTGTATACTCTATTATGGATGGTTGTTCCCATACCACACATATCATGTATTTGAGGTATCAGTTGTACTTGCCTACACAGGTTTTTCGACGGTAGTGTTTTCAGTTGGACACGTTCTCGTAAAGCATTTCACCCCTCTCTCTCTCTCGGGCCTCATGCTTTAGGGGGAATATGTTACATAGTAATTTGTTACCATCCCTGAAATTCCCATATCTCCCATTGGAGTGTCATTTCTATGACCAATAATCAGTTTCATGCCTTGCAAATACCATCATTGCATCCCTTCCCATGAGGACAACATTCCTTCTGTTGATCATTTCCTGAGCAGACCCCTAAAAACACCTGTTTTTTCCTTGGCGTTGGTAGCCCATTATGTCCTTATGCCAATGAGGAAAATTAACACTGAGCCTACACCAGTTGGTACTCTATCCCAGTTAAGCACTTGTGCCAATCTACTTATGGATTTTTTTTTTAAAAAAGAGGCGAAGTTTCGATTACAACAACTTCGTGGATGAGTCATGAGGAGTGGTTTCTACTGAATAACCATGCCCTTCCTCCTTTGGCCTATTTTTTCCACCTTATGGGGAACCTCCCAAGGGATAAGGCCTCCCTTCCACTATTGTAGGGATCACAACCTCCTCCTCTCCTCTATAAATATAGCCATCTTCCATTGATGAAGGGGCTGAATGGTTGAGCCTTCAAGAGCCCTCAATAGCCTAGAGAATGCTGAAATACTCTTGATAGTCCTCATAGAGCCAAATCAGTAGCAAGGAGATTATTGTCAAGACAACCAAAGAGAGAGGCTTGTCCCATCCCCGATGAGCTTTATTGAGACGTACTCTGCTGTCGACCTGCCAAAGGAAGATTCAGCGTCAGAGCCAGGTTCTATCTTTCTTTGTATTAATTAATGATAAGCAACTTTGGTTATGGTTCCACTCGTATTGTTCATACTTTTTTATTATGGGTTGTATCTTCTCGGACTGATACATAATTGCATATATTGGGTTTTACGCTTGTATGTTCATTATGTTTCTTGTATGTGCAAGTGTTCGATCGCGTCAAGTGGGAGAATTGTGATTTGTCAGAGCAAGGGATCGGGAGCACTATGTTCTCTGTGAACAACAACATCGGACTTGAGGTAGGCCTTTCTCACAATTTGGTCTATTGCAATTAGGAACTTGCGTCTTAGCATGATACGATTGTTGCTAGACCCCATCTGGGCTAGTAGGGATTGCCTCTGTCCGCAGAGGGGATTTACCTCTACAACAAATTGGCAACAAGCCCTTTCGAGATAACGGTATAGGCCTTTGGCCTGGTCGTACCTAGCACCATTATAGACGAAGGCGCATCTGTTAGTATTTTATCCTCCACTACTTGGAAAGCCTTCGGTTCACCGCCGCTTGTGCTTGTTATGCAGAATTTGTTGGCATTCAACAGAAGAACTAGTCAACCATTAGGGATCCTTCCAAGGTTACCTGTTACATTGGGAGGTAAAACCTTCCATATGGACGTGACGGTTGTTCCAGGCCCTTTGGATTTCAATCTACTCTTGGGGCGCGATTACACCTATGCCATGGGTGCGCTTGTCTCCTCCCTTTTTCGTGTGGTTTTCCACATGAAGGAAGTATCATGACCATTGATCAAATTTCATTCTTTGGTCCTAATGTGGCAACTGGCTCGCCATCATCCCTTTCTGGCTTTTATCCACCCGTTGTATCTGCCCCACCACAGGTCAACTATGTGGCTACCTACCCCCTGCCTGTACTCAGTGATAGTGTCGTTGTGCATCAGGTGCTGGGGGCATTGGGTCATGGATTCCAAAATTTTTTCCTTCCATCGGGAGTGGAACTCTTGGAAGTGATGACTTCTTGTTCATTATGATGAGGTCGTTCGAAGCATAGTTCATTTTCTTGTGTCAAGCTCCTTAAAAAATGAAACAAGGTTGCCGGAGTAGAGTTCCTTGTCTTGTGTCAAGCTCCTTAAAAAATGAAATAAGACTGTTAGAACAGAGTTCCTTGTCTTGTGCCAAGCTCCTTAAACCAGGAAACAAGGTGTCCTGAGCATAGTTCTTTTAATGTGTCAACCTCGTTAAAACAATGAAACACATTCCTGTTCAATTCGATTCTTTGATAAGATCTCGTAAAATCCCAGTCGAGTATTTCTTTTGATCTTCTAACTTGAACCTTCACTCCATCTGTCTTTCATATGGATTGAAGCTTGGGGGGCATGTACCTGAAATTGAGTCACCATGCTGGGGGCATGCTTACTTTTTCAAGCATAGTTTGTTTCAGTTTCAAGCTTGAGTAAAAATGAAACTGGTTTCAAGAATAGTTTATCTTTGTTTCAAGCTTGTGTAAAAATGAAACCAACTTCAAGCAGAGTTTCCTGATTTCAAGCTTGTGTAAAACTGAAACCATTCCCGTTTTACCTCTTGTGATTGCCATTTTATCAGCCTTTTTGCTAGATGAGCCTTGGTTTTCTCACTCCATCGTCACTATCTGCATGGCTGATCATATGACTTCACTTGGTTGTTTTACCCATTCCTGAGGAACCGCTGCAATGAGTGGTCTTTTTAGCTAGCCTCTTAACCGTTATTTTTTCTGAGCAGTTCCACCATTACTGGAACCAGTAGCTACCCTTTATACCACTCATTCCTCCAGGAGGAGTCAACTTTCAACTCTTTTCTGACTCTTGAAAACTGAAAATATTGCCGACTCTCTTGTCGTTTTGATCTCGTTAAATTGGCTGCAAAACGACATCTACCCAGTATACGTTTACCCCTTTTTCGGGCTGGGATAGATTATTTACGAAAAAGGAATACCCTAGCCTATCGTGACTAGGAGGTTTTCTCAGAGACAATTTTCTACCTTTTGGGATTTGTGGAACTATCTACGAAAAGGGACTATTGGAGTTTACTTTTTTGCCATCTTTTCAAACTCTATAAACATGAAAAGACATTGATTTCTTCCTTTGTCAGACTCGTTAAAACTTGATGACATCGGATTCAGTCGTAATGATGATATTCGAGTTCCTCCTTCCTAGGGCTCGTTAAATGTACTAGGATGGATTCATCCAAAAGACAAACTTATATAACAAGCATATGGTATCCTATTCAATCTTTTGTAAAAATAAAGAGGTACTTGCCAGCAATGGTGGGGGAAAAATGGAACCAATATCGTCGTCATGTCGGCAGTATGTCGCTCTTGAACATGGCACCTGTTTGCATTCGTGTCGGGTTGGGGACATCTCATCTCATTTTCTGTTTACCTCTGTGGGTTTGAGTGATACTTTTTGACCTCTCATCTTCTCTTTGCCTCATCATCATGAACTCTGATCTTTTGATGTCAAATACTGCCAAATCCACTGTCGTGCTGTCGATATGTTCAAGAGAATTTGACCTCTGCAAATTTCGACCTTCCTTTGATTCTCATATGATCTTGATTCACAACATTATGTTCCTCTGTCTCACGTCAATGATGTGGGAAACACTATGGTCCACCTTCAGTCAAGGTCACTTCCTGTCAACTTTAGCTCATTATCCAGGAGGTTGATCTAGAAAATCCCTTTCAGTACCTTGGAGCATGCATGCCTCAATGGCAAGTTCTTCGCATTCGATGCAAAGTTTTCATCATTGAAATTTGATCGGATGATTCTACGAGTGTTCGATGCTAGCTCACTGTTCAAATTCCGTGGATTGTACCTATAGTAACTTGAGAGCCATTGTAATTATTGGTGGTTCCTCTCACGTCCGTTAACAACTTTCATCATTGGCTAGTAATCAGACGATGTTCTTGCATGTTCGACTTCAACTCACTTATTCACATGCTTCAACTTGTACATTTTTTGGGTCGAGATGGAGCGCAAGAACCTGGATTTTTTCTGCTACAATCCAGGCTACGATTTTGTGGATTATTATGATTGGTTACATGACTCATTCATTGGATGGCTGCGACCATACCTGAGTCTATTTATTGATCCTTACTAGATGGCTGCATCCATGCCTTGGATCTTGATTATTGTATACTCTGTTATGGATGGTTGTGCCCATACCATATTTATCATGTATTTGAGATATCAATTGTAATTCTCTACGCAGGTTTTCCGACGGTAGTGTTTTCATTTGGACACTTTCTCATAAAGAATTTCACCCCTCTCTCTCTCTCGGGCCTCATGCTTTAGGGGTCATCTGTTACATAGTAATTTGTCACCATCCCTGCAATCCCTGTCCCGCACATTGGAGGGCTTATTCTGTGACCTGTGAGCAATGACATGACCTGAAACCACTTTCATGGAATCCCCCTAGACAAGGACATTCATTCCCCTTAAGACAATTCCTTGTGAAAAACCCTAAAAATAGCCTTTTTTTCCTTGGCATGACTATCCAGCTCACTACTCATGCCAATGGGGGAAATCCTCCAAAGAGGGCACACCAGCTGGCGCACTGTCTCAGTGTTTTAATCACGCTAGGCTTATTAAGGAGTGTTTTTTAAAAATAAATGGCGGAATATTGACTCCAACCAATTCTTGAACTAGACTCTAAATTGAGTTGGTAGTTTTGGCTCCGGATCTCCATGTAGAGGGAGTGGTTTTCCACCTCTCATGGAATCTTCCTTGAGGATAGGGCCAATCCCATGATTATAGGGATCCCAACTCCCCTTCTACCATCTATATAAGCTTGCCATTTTCCTTTTGCAAGCTAGCCTTCAAGAGCTCTCAATAGCCTAGAGAATGCCGAAAGAGCCTTGATAGTCCTTATAGAGCCAAATCAGTAGCAAGGAGATTATTTTCAAGACAACCGGAGAGAGAGACTTGTCCTTTCCCTGACGAGCTTTATCGAGATGTACTCCTCTCTCGACCCACACAAGGAATATCCAGTGTCAGAGCTCAGGTTGTATCTTTCTTTGTTCTAATTAATAATAAATGACTTCGATTATGGTTCCACTCAGATGTTCATTTTTTACGTTATGAGTTGTATCTTCTCTGACTGATACATAATTTCATGTATTAGGTTTTATGCTTATTTTTCTTTTGTTTCTTCTTGTACGTGCAGGTGTTCGATTGCATTGAGTGAGAGAATTGTGATCTTTCGGGGCAAGGGAACGAGAGCGCTATCTTCTCCACGAACAATAGCGTTGGACTTGAGGTAGGCCTTTCTCACAATTTGGTCTATTGCAATTAGGAACTTGTGTCTTAGCGTGATACGATTGTTGCTAGACCCGATCTGGGCTAGTAGGGATCGCCTCTGTCCACAGAGGGGATTTACCTCTACAACAACGGCCCATATGTTGTTTTCTCCATTGTGCATTCATTTGGTCGGGCATGCCATGTGAGGGCGCCAAATGAAACATGTTTGGGTTGGGTCATTTCATTAGAGGGTGGCCATATCAAATTTGCTAAGTTGTGAACGCTCAGTTACCTTATGCATGTTCGTGCATCCCATTTTCTGTTTTCTCCCTTGTGCTTTCATTTGGTCGGGCACGCAATGTGATTGCGCCCGATGAAATGCATTTGGTTCATTTTGTTTGAGGGTGGCCATATAAAATTTGCTAAGTTATGACTGCTTGCGTGACTTCTGCCTGTTCATAAGGCTCGTTTACTATTTTTTCCCTTGTGCCTTCATTCGGTTGGGTGCGTCGTGTTGCGTTGTGTGAGTGCACCCGATGAAATGGGTTCAAGTAAGTTCATTTCATTTGAGGGCAGTTGTATCAAATTTTCTAAGTTGTGACCACCCGGGTGCTTTGTGCATGTTCGTGCAGCCCAGTTGTCGTTTGCTCCCTTGTGCCTATTAGCCATCTATAATTTTTTTTATTCCTAATGATGGCTAGAATCAGTTTGCAGCCTTCAAGAAACAATTTCAAGCTAATATGTTAGTTCTTGAAGCCCGGTTGTCTTCTCTATCCACAGAAACCCGACTTCACTGATGTTTTCACTTAAAAATCCTCAAAGAAGCTTGCAGATTCAAAATGAAAACTGCCTTCAAAACCATAATTCCCACCATTTCTCCATTTCAAAATATTCCCTTCATGTCACCCATTTCCCTCATTTGACCCTTTATTTCCTTCAAAATCCCCTTAAAACCTTATGAAACCTCTTTATTTAGTTTCAAAACCCCTTCTTTATACCTATCGAAAACCCTCAAAAAGGTTAAAAAACCTCACTTTTCGGCCTTTTCCACTCATTTTTAGCATAAGGCTTTAAGAGCCTTTCGGCTAAGCCCTAGCCCCTTTCTCCATCATGAGACCGGGCCCCGTGACCGAGCACTAATCCCATCGGTGATCCCACGTCTCTCTTTCCAAGTTCTTGCTTCTAAGTTTTCTATTTCATCGATGGCCGATCCTCCGATAAGATCTAGACCGTCCATTCCCCAAGATCTGACGACCATCACACTCCATGCTCCACTCTCTTCGGCCATCACATTGCTCCATCGCATCGGGCTTTGCCCTTTCCATTCTTCCTTCCCTTCTCCGCCGATGATCATCCCCAGCTGATGGAATCCTAGTCGTTGATCTCTCCCAGATCCAACGGTCCTCACTCTGTCACACTTCACCTTCCCCATCAGCATCGCACTTCGGTGATTCCCATTTCCTCTTCCTAAACCTTTTCCCCTCACTAATGCACTTTCCCGATCGCATCTCCATCGTTGATCTCGTCCCCGATCCAACGACTCTTGCTCCATCGGCATATCGCAATTGCTCCCTCCACATTTCCTCCTCTCGTCTGTCTGGATCTCTGATATGTGAAGCCCCCAATTCACTCGCAGTTGTCCATTTCTCTAGATCCAACGACCCATATTACTCCTACGTTTTCAACCCTACCCTTTCCATTCTCCTTCAACGCCAGATCTTGAATGTTGATCCTCACGATCCAACAACTCCCATTGATCCCCTCTTTTCAACTCCGCCCAATAGCTTTTCGCTACCCGAAAAAATTGATGACGTCATTCATCGGGTCCCACCTTTCTTCCTCCCACACATCCTTTCTCCCTTCGCATTTGATCTCAGGTATCAATCTCCCAGATCTGACGGTCTAGAACGTTTTTCGCGCCCAATCCACCAAAATAATTTAACGCCCAAATTCAACGCGAAATGGGCAGTTTTGATAGGACACGTGTCCTCCTATAAATAGTATCACGTTCGAACAGCCCATTACCACTTACCACCTTCTAGCCATGTGAAAACCACCTATGATTTTCTACAAAACTGCCTATCCAGTGTTCCGCACCAAACTCAGTTTTGAACCCTAGTTTTCATTGTTTTTTTCCATGAGGCCCTTTTTCGCTGCATTCACTGCCTATGCACGCTCTTCTACCCCTTGCCGAGCCCTCTAAAGTATTTTTACCATATAGTGTAGGGTTTTTATGACAGGTTTTTTGTTTGCTGCAGGTTTCATTGCGGTAATAATAAAATCCATCCCACAGTCAAAGAAAGTGACAAAGGCCAAGGGTGACAATCCTCAAAGGCCTGATCGAAGGTAAAAAGGGACATAAGGGGTTAATGTCCATGTTTCAACCAATTTTTTCATGAGCATTGGTTACACAAAAAAACCCTCCAGCGCATAAAGAAAGTACCTGTTAGCAAACAATAGAAGTTAATGAAACAGTAAAGAGTATCGAAGTTTAAGATAAAGGTTAAAGGTTACAGTCAAATCCTGAAGATCAAAAGACTTAACCTGTAGTTAAAATAGGGAAGCTGAAGATGATTAAAGGACAGATCAAGAAGACAAGCAACCTCAAACATGTCAACATAGAGCAGTAAATTCATCGAAATACTGAAGCCACCTATAGCCTGATTTTCACCTACAAAGACACTTTGACAGTTATCACACTAACAGAACATCTTTTGATTGTTGAAACAGTTATTTCAAGACATGGGAAAGCCTTAAAACCCAATATTTTCACCTAATTTATCCTCAGGAAGTAAGACAGAGTTATTAAACAGAGAATTAGTGCAACTCATTCCTACCTTAGGCCTTGTGTGGTTTTCAAGGCTAGGAATGCATTTACTCTGTAATTAATAACATTTTGAACCCTAAAAAGAGTTCCACCTCCTCATTCTTCTATAAATACTCTATGAAAAGCTATTTTTTAGGGGTTGGTTTCCAACATTTGAACTCTTTGAAGTTGTACATAGTCTCACTGAAGATAAAAGAAGAAATTGAAGTATTGGAAGATTGATGATTTTTTGACATGTTTTGTTAATGAGAAGGCTCTATCATTGGATCCCTAAGCATGGCTATTGGTGATGTATTATAATTTGTTAATTTTATTTCCTGTTTTCCACTTTATTCCATCATTCTATACTTACAGTAGAATAAAAATTTTAGGCTAAGAAATGTCTCCTAGAAGCACCTTAGACGTGTTTAGTCTCCACTGTTTTATGTTCTCCTCTGCTGAGGCATTCTAGAGAATTCTTAATTGCTCTCTTGAACCCTTATGCTTGTTTATTTCTAAAATAGTTCAAACAGTTGGTCTCAAGAACGATTTATGGTTTTCCCTTCTTACTTGCTGCCACTTGAAAATTGTTTCTGAAGTCTCCCTTTAAATTACCATTGTTTACAATATGCTAAAGAGGTTTGTTTTAATCATACCCTTTCTTCTTGTTGAGATAATTGTTTTGAAGGCCTTTATAATTGCAGTCTTACATGTTTAGGCATTCCCTCTTCTATTAATGTAGTTATTTTTGAATCTTATATGTTTTCTAAATCTTTTCTAGTGAGATATTTAGAAGAAATAGAGTGTTCCTCGCCTTCTGTATTTCATTGGAAAATTTTTTCTTGTAATTATTATTTGCTGAAGTGTGGTTTCTATAATTTATGGTTAGCCATTTCTATGGAATGCCTCTTCATGTTCAAACAATTTTTTAAGTACATTTGTTAAGAAGTACATATAATTAAGTATTCTTAATTGCCCTTAGTTCTACTTCTCCTTCTAAATCCTTCATTTCCATTTCATTTCATCCACCAAACCCAAGATCCACTGGCCAAGTTAGATATTCCCTTTGATATCCCATATCCATTGATTGAGCTTGTTATAGCTTCTTCTTGACTCCTTTGCCCAATGGCTCTGATATTTCCCCTTTCTATCTACGTTTCCTAGATCATTCATGTCCAACCAACCAAACCCAAACAAACGAACTTTCACTCCATAACTAGCCTAAAATCAACCCTTAAAAGAAAACAAGACATATCTTTGCACACATTAAGAGATCCCTCTCTAAGACTAGGAGGGCTAGATCCTAGAGCTCTAAAGCTTGGTTTGAATGTTGCCTTATCATTTGGTTTTCCAATCAGCCAAATCATAGGACCCCAACATTTTGGCGATCACGATGGGACTTTTGAGTACGTAATAGTCAAGAAAGATCTTATAGACTCATTAGTCCTTCCAAAACCATAGAAACTCAGAAAAACCCAAAAACGTTTCAAATTATACTTCATAATAAACATTGGCGGTGGACCATAGAATATTTTACCGCCAAAAGAGCTAAAGATTTCCACCTGGCGACTCCACTAGCCTCCAGTAGGCCTATTACTTTACTAGTCCTTGTAAACTCCCCTGAGAATGCATTGAGCAATCCCAATCATGCTAATGGTGGACAGAAAATTTCAAAATCTTTCACCTGGTGACTCCGCAATACCAAAAGACCTAATGATTCCACTGGAAGAAGACTATAAACTGGTTGAAAAGATGTAATGACCTCTTTATAATTAACAAACATGGAATCAGGTATAGAGAGAGAAGCCAAAATAAACACATTATTGGACCTATTTGGTAAAATAGTGTACATACTTGATAAGAAACTGGAAAGGCATGAGGATGATACAGATGTTGATTATCCAGAGCAACATATGCCTTTCCCCAATCAAACACAAAATCAACAACTAAAAGACATATAAAACAAGAAAAATATGTATGATGAACAAGGTTACATAGAAAACAATGAAGAAGGTTGTCAAGAAATTCCTAACAACATACCTTTATCTTGTATTGCGCTGTTAAGAGAACTTTACGACCAAAATTAAAATGAAAAGAGTACTGCTTTGAGGAAACAATAAGCCTCCTAAGAAACATAAAACCTTAGATAGACGAAAAATCAACACATATAGGGACTCTCCCTCTATGTTATAACTCATTTTAGATTTTAAAAGGAGAGTGGCATCCTGACAATGTAATAGAAACAATTCATGGACCTCAAACTAACCATCACAAAGATCAAGAAGAGTTGTTTGAGAGTGGAAAAGATCAATAAATAGAAGATCATCCTCAAAAAAAAATTGCAAGCACAAGTAAATATGACCTAAGAAAGGCTCAAGAAGATATCCAGCCTCAACATCAGTCAACAAAAGAGAGAGAGGATTGTTGTACTTCTATCCAAAGCCAAATTAAAATCCCTCCTCTTTTGATAGAAGAAGAAATTGATCAAATATTAAACAAATAGCCAGCCCTAAAAACTTCATTTGAACAAAACACTTATACTCATCTACCTACTGAACCTTGTTGTCTTCAACTAGAAAATAAACTTGTAGATTAGCTAAAAGAAAAAAAAACTGATAACCCAATATGCTTGATTGGTGAGATTGTTTATACCAATGATTGTCCAATTTTGTATCAGTCTGATGATGATGATGAGCTTCAAGCAGAAACTAATCATGCAGGGTAACCAACAATTGATTGGTGTCATGAACTTCACTATCATCAGCTTGAAAGTAGCAATCAACCAATCCAATCCATCAAAAATAGCTTTCACATAATTGGGAGTCAGCAATCTATCAGTTGTGATGATGAGGTTGAGAAAAAAGAGGAATTTCTTAAGCAAGCTAAAGATAAGGAGCCTCCTCCTGAAAGGGTTGAGGTAATAAAAGATACCGCTGCTCAAGAATATGATGATCTCTTCACAGAGTACATTCCACTGAATTAGAGCATACCAGGATTACAAGAGGACAACACTAAAATATATGATGAGTCCTCCAGTTCAGATGATAATGAGGATGAGGAAGAATTTATTTCTCAAAATAATATTAAGCTTGATCCAGTGGAGAAAAATTTAAGCCTAGTCAAAACCTATCTTCCAAATATTCATAACCAGGCATTATTTCAGGATCCCTATGCTCATTTCTTGAAGAAATTTGAAGAAGGGATAAAGGTTGTTAGGAGCAGTGTATTACCAAAAGCAAGAAGATGTTTTAGCACTGTTGCTAAAGAACAAGGGAAATGGGAGTGGCCCTATTTGTCCAGCATGCTCAAGGAGATGAGAAAACACCAATCATGAAACAATTTACTTGATTGGCTATATTGGAAAAGGGATTTCATCACCAAAATATGTAAATTTTCCAGGTTAGATTAGGTTATATAGGAAATCAAATGAGCTCAGCCTGTGAACATTTAGTTAGTTTTTGTTTTTTGCTTTCAAAGAAAAATTGAAAAAATACAAAAAACAATAGAAAATGAGAAAAGAGGGTAGATATAAAGGAAGAAAGGTACAACCCCATACCAAAAATAAAAGGAGAATATGAAAGTGTGCAATATTAAATGCCACTACTAAAATAAAACACTGTTATTTAGTCATACAGCCTAATCATGACTAGATAGATTTCAATTTACTGTTGATAGGTTAGTGAAGAAGGTTTTCCAAACTATTTAATATTGGCTTATCAGTAGAATAGATTAGGATAGAAGAAATAATAGTTCAAACATGCTCAAGATCTGAACCAAAGAAAAGAAAGAAAAAGATGGCTCTAAATAGATAAAAAATTGAGCCAATAAGAAATAAGGATGTCTTTTATTTTCAGATCTTAAGCCTTCATAGTTTTGTTTTAATTTTCTACAAATAAAAGTCTGTGTGTAGCTATTTTCTTATGCCATAGACACTACATCAAATCAGACTGTTTAATCCTATTTTTTCTGTGTTTAAATTTCTATTTTAGAATGTAGAGAATGCAGATATGTCAAACAGCTTAATCTTGACAGATAGTAGATTAGGTAGAGAATTAAGATTCCAACTGTTTAATCTGGAATCCTAGAAGAAATAAGGGTAGAATTAGATATTTTTATCTTTCTTTTTTAAAAAATAATATGCAGAAGAGATGCCAGTCCAAGTTCACTCAAGAAAAGAAAAAATGCTAGGACAAGTAGGATTGGGTAGGTAGTGATGCTGCTTTGAAGAATTTCATATGCTGCAGATTGCTGAAATATTATCAAGTCCAAGAGAAGAGATTAGCCCAAGAAATAAAAGGATTACTTCCCAATGGACTAAGACACTGGTCTGCTGAAAGCCATAGATTGATAAACTGAGATTCTAGACACCTAAAGAGCAAGTTGTCCTCCCTAAGTGGAGCCACTGTTAGCCATCTATAATTTTTGTTATACCTAATGATGGCTAGAATCAGTTTGCAGTCTTCAGGAAACAATTTCAAGCTAATATGTTAGTTATTGAAGCCTGATTGTTCTCTCTGTCCAAAGAAACCCAACTTCATTGATGTTTTCACTTGAAAATCCTTAAAGAATCTTACTGATTCAAAAATAAAATTGCCTTCAAAGCCATAATTCCCACCATTTCTCCATTTCAAAATATTCCTTTCATGTCACCCATTTTCCTCATTTTACCCTTTATTTCCTTCAAAATCCCCTTAAAACCTTATGAACCCTCTTTATTTGGTTTTAAAACCCCTTCTTTATTCCTATCGGAACCCCTAAAAAAGGTTAAAAAACCTCATTTTTTGGCCTTTTCCGCTCATTTTTAGCATAAGGATTTAAGTGCCTTTCGGCTAAGCCCTAGCCCCTTTCTCTGTCATGAGACTAGACCTTGTGACTGAGTGCTAAGCCCATCGGCAATCACACATCACTCTTTCCAAGTTCCCACTTCCAAGTTTTATGTTTCGTCGATGGCCTATCCTTCGATAAGATATGGACCTTCCATTCCCCAAGATCCGACGACCATCGCACTCTGCGCTCCGCTCTCTATCAGTCATCGCATCACTCCATCACATCAGTGCATCGCATTGGGCTTCATTCTTTCCCTTCCGCCTTCCCTTCTCTGCCGGTTATCATCCCCTACCAATGGAATCCTAGCCATTGTTATCTCCCAGATCCAACAGTCCTCACTCCGTCGCACTTCGTCTTCCCCATCGGCATCGCACAGCGGCAATTCCCATTTCCACTTCCCAAACCTTTTTCCCTTGCTAATGAAATTTCCCGAGCAAATCTCCACCATTGATCTCATCCCTGATCGAAAGGCTCTCGCTCCATCGGCATATCACAATCACTCCCTCCGCTTTTCCTCCTCCCTTCTATCTGGATCTCCGATATGCGAAGCCCCAATTCACTCGGAGCCATCCATTTCTCTAGATCCAACAACCCATATTACTCCCGCATTTTCAAGCCTTCCCTTTCCATTCTCCTTCATCGCTAGATCCCGACCATTGATCCTCAAGATCCAACGGCTCCCATTGATCCCCTCTTTTCAACTTCGCCAAATGGCTTTTCACTACCCGACAAAACTGATGACATCATCTGCTGGGTCCCACCTTTCTTCCTCCCACACATCCTTTCTCCCTTTGCATTTGATCTCAGCTTTCGATCTCCCAGATCTGACGGTCTAGAACTGTTTTCACACCCAAATCCACCAAAATAATTTAATGCCCAAATTCAACGCGGAATGGGTGGTTTTGATAGGACACGTGTTGTCCTATAACCTGTATCATGTTCGATTAGTCCATTACTTCTTACCACCTTCTGGCCATGTGAAAACCACCTACGGTTTTATGCAAAACCTCCTATCCAATGTTCCATGCCAAAATCAGTTTTGAACCCTAGTTTTCATGGTTTTTCCCCATGAGGCCCTTTTCCGCTGCATCCACCATCTCTACACGCTCTTATACCCCTTGTGAAGCCCTCTGAAGTATTTTTACCATATAATGTAGGTTTTTTATGACAGGTTTGTGTTTGTTGCAGGTTTCATGGCAGTAATCATAAAAGCCATCCCACAGTCAAAGAAAGTGACAAAGGTCGAGGGTGACGATCCTCAAAGGCCTAATCGAAGGTAAAAAGGGACATAAAGTGTTAATTTCCATGTTTCAACCAATTGTTTCATGATAACTGGTTACAAAGCCAAACCCTCCAATGCACAAAGAAATTAACTGTCAGCAAACAATAGAAGTTAATGAAATAGTAAAGAGTATCGAAGTTTAAGATAAAGGTTAAAGGTTATAGTCAAATCCCGAAGATCAAAATACTTAAGCTGTAGTTCAAAGAAGGAAGCTGAAAATGATTAAAGGATAGATAAACAAGGCAAACAACCTCAAACATGTCAACACAGAGTAGTTAATTCATCGAAATATCTGAAGCCACTTGTAGCCTTCTTTTCACCTACAAGGAAACTTTGATAGTTATCACACTGACATAACATCTTTTGACTATCATAATAGTTATTTCAAGACATGGGAAAGCCTTAAATCCCTCTCTTTTCACCTAATTTATCCTTAGGAAGTAAAGACGGAGTTATTAAATAGAGAAGTAGTGCAACTCATTCCTACCTTATGCCTTGCGTGGCTTTCAAGGCTAGGAATTCATTTAATCTATAATTAATAACATTTTGAACCCTAAAAAGAGTTCCACCTCATCATTCTTCTATAAATACTCTATTAGGAGCTCTTTGTTAGGGGTTGGTTGCTGGAGTTTGAACTCTTTGAAGTTATACATAGTCTAGCTAAATATAAAATAAGAAATTGAAGTATTGGAAGATTGATGATGTTTTGACATGTTTTGTTAATGAGAAGGCTCTATCATTGGATCCCTGAGCATGGCTGTTGGTGATGTATTCTAATCTGTTAATTTTTATTTCTTGTTCTTCCATTTTGTTCCATCATTCTATACTTACAGTAGAGTAAAGAGTTTAGGTTAAGAAATGTCTCCTAGAAGCACCTTAGACCTGTTTACTCTCCACTGTTTTATGTTTTCCTCTGCTGGGGCATTCTAGAGAATTCTTAATTTCTCTCTTGAACCCTTATGTGTGTTTATTTCAGAAATAGTTCAGACAGTTGGTCTCAAGTATGATTTATGGTTTTCCCTACTTGTTGCCACTTGAAAACTGTTTCTGAAGTCTCCCTTTAAAGTACCATTGTTTACAGTCTGCCAAAGAGGTCTGTTTTGATCATACCCTTTGTTCTTGCTGAGATAATTGTTTTGAAGGCCTTTATAATCGTAGTATTAGATGTTTAGGCATTCCCTATTCTATGAATGCAGTTATTTTTGAATCTTATATGTGTTATAAATCCTTTCAAGTGAAATATTTAGAATAAATAGAGCGTTCCTCGCCTTTTGTATTTCATTGGAAAAGTTTGTCTTGGAATTATTATTTGTTGAAGTGTGGTTTCTAGATGTTATGGTTAGCCCTATCTATGGAATGCCTCTTCATGTTCAAATAATGTTTTAAGTCCCTTTGTTGAGAATCACATATAATTAAGGATTCTTAATTTCCCTTAGTTCTACTTCTCCTTCTAAATCCTTAATGTCCATTTCATTTCATCCACCAAACCCAAGATCCACTGGCCAAGTTATATTTTACCTTTGATATTCCATATCCATTGATTGCGCTTGTTATAACTTCTTCTTGACTACATTTCCCAATGGATATGATATTTCCCCTTTCTATCTATGTTTCCTAGATCATTCATGTCCAATCAACCAAACCCAAACAAAAAAACTTGCACTCCATGACTAGCCTAAAATCAACACTTAAAAGAAAACAAGACATATCTTTGCAGACATTGAGAGATCCCTCTCTAAGACTAGGAGGGCTAGATCCTAGAGCTCTAAATCTTGGTTTGAAAGTTTCCTTGTCATTTGGTTTTCCAATCAGCCAAATCACAGAACCCCAATAGTGCCTTCCTTCGATCGGGCGCATTGTGTCGTGCATTGTAAGGGAGCTCGATGAAATGCGTTCAGGTTGGGTCGTTTCATTTGAGTGTGACCATATCAAATTTGTTAAGTTGTGACCACCCATGTGCATTGTGAACATTCTTGCAGCCCATTTTCGGTTTGCTCCCAAGCCTTCATTTACTCGGTTGTGCCCTGTCACGCCATGTGAGGGAGCCCGATGACACGCTTTTGACTCGGGTCATTTGGTTTGAGGGAGGTCATATCAAATTTGCTATGTTTCGACAGCCTGGGTGCCTTGTGTACATTTTTGTGGCCCCTTTTTCATTTTCTCCCTTTTGCCTTCATTCGTTCGAGCATGCAGAGTCGCGTGGTGTGTGGGAACCTGACGAAATGCGTTCAGATTGGTTCGTTTAGTTTGAGGGTGGCCGTATCAAATTTGTTAATTTGTGACTGCTCGGGTGCCTTGTGCACATTCATGCAACCCATTTTCCATTTCCTCCCTTGTGCCTTTATTCGGTCAGGCGCGACATGTCGTGCCATGTGTGACGGACCGATGAAATGTGTTTGAGTCAGGTCGATTTGTTTGAGGGTGGTCGTATCAAATTTTCTAAGTTGTCACCACCCGTGTGTATTGTGCACATTCATGTGACCCATTTTTCATTTTCTCCCTTGTGCCTTCATTCGGTCAGGCACACCATGTGAAGGCGCAAGATGAAACACATTTGGGTTAGGTCATTTCATTTGAAGGTGGCCGTATCAAATTTTCTAAGTTGTGAACACCTGGTTGTCTTGTGCACATTTGTGCAGCCCATTTGACGTTCGCTCACATATGCCTTCATTTGGTCGGGAAGGCCATGTTGTGCTGTGTGAGGGCACTCGATGAAACATGTTCAAGTGAGGTCATCTAATTTGAGGGTGGTCGTATCAAATTTTCTAATTTGTGACCACCCAGGTGCATTGTGCTCCTTTGTGCGGCCTATTTACCGTTTTCTCCCTTGTGCTTTCATTCAGTGGGCACGCTGTGTGAGGGAACTTGATGAAATGCATTCGGTGTGGGTCCTTTCGTTTGAGGGCAGCTTTATCAAATTTGCTAAGTTCTGACCAGTCATGTGCCTTGTGCATGTTTGTATAGCCTATTTTCCATTTTCTACCTTCTGCCTTTGTTTGGTCAGGTTTGCCATGTGGCGCTGTGTAAGGGCGCCCAATGAAACGCGTTCGAGTCGGGTCATTTCATTTGATGATGGCCGTATCAATTTTTCTAAGTTGTGACCACATGGGTGCCTTGTGCATGTTCATGCGACCCATTTTCCATTTTCTCCCATGTGCCTTTATTCGGTTGGGCACACCATGTCGCGCTGTGTGAGGGCGCCCGATGAAGCATGTTCAGGTCGGGTCATTTTGTTTGATGACATCCATATCAAATTTGCTAAGTTGTTACCACCCAGGCGCCTTATGTACGTTCATGTGGCCCATTTTCCCTTTGCAACATTATGCCTTTGTTTGGTTAGTTGTGCCCTGTCACGCTATGTGAGTGAGCCTGATGAAACATGTTCAGCTTAGGTCATTTGGTTTGAGAGTGGCCATATAAAATTTGGTAAGTTGTGACCACCCAGGTGCCTTATGCATGTTCGTGTGGCCCATTTGTCATTTTCTCACTTATGCCTTTGTTCGGTTGGGCGCGTCGTGTCGCACCATGTGAGGGCACCCAATGAAATGCGTTCAGGTCAGGGCATTTTGTTTGAGGATGCCCATAACAAATTTTCTAAGTTTTGACTACCTGAGTGCCTTGTGCACATTCGTGTGGCCCTTTTGCTGTTTTCTCCCTTGTGCCTTATTTTTCTCGGGCATGTCATGTCACACTGTTGTGAGGGCGCCCGATGAAATGCGTCGGGTTGTGTAATTTTGTTTGAGGGTAGTCGTATCAAATTTATTAAGTTGTGACCGCCTAGATGCCTTGTGCATGTTCGTGCAGCCCATTTTACATTTTCTCCTTTGTGTCGTCATTCAGTCGAGCACGTCGTGTTGCGCTGTGTGAGGGTGCCCAATGAAACGCATTGGGGTCGGGTCTTTTCATTTGAGGGAGGCCGTATCAAATTTTCTAAGTTGTTACCACCCAAGTTCCTTGTGCATGTTCTTTCAAAAAAATTTCTATATTCTCCCTTGTGCCTTGGTTTGGTCGGGCACGCTGTGTCGCGTCGCGTGAGGGCGCCCAATTAAATTTGTTCGGCTCAGGTCATTTCATTTAAGGGAGTTCATATAAAATTTGTTAGGTTGTCACTGCCTGAGTTCCTTGTGCAGGTTTGTGCTGCCCATTTTCCATTTTCTCCCTTGTGCCTTCATTCAGTTGGGTAGGTAGTGTCGTATCGTGCCAGTGCGCCCAATGAAACGCGTTCTGGTCGGGTCGTTTCATTTGAGGGAAGACGTATCAAATTTTCTAAGTTGTGACCATCAGGGTGATTTGTACACGTTCGAGCGGCCTGTTTGTCATTTTCTCCCTTGTGCCTTAATTCAGTTGGGCACGTCATGTCACACCGTGCGAGGGTGCCAGGTGAAATGCATTCAGGTCAGGTGGTTTCGTTTGAGGGTGACTGTATCAAGTTTTCTAAGTTATGACCGCCTGTGTGTCTTATGTAGGTAAATCCTCCCTGCAGACAGAGATAATCCCTCTAGCCCTAGAGTGGGTCTAGTAATGAGGATTCATGCTAGAGTGTAGGTTCCTAGATATTTGAATGAAAGAGGACATGATAAGATAGCCTACTTGTGGTCCAAAGCTATCGTTGACAATCTTAGTGGTAATGAGACCCTCTCACTCTTGATTTGGAAAGTCACAATCCCTTCACGTATCGTGCTTGGACACCTACACATGGATCACAAAACAATAACCAAATACAACGTAATAATTTCATCCAAAAACTACTAGTCAGTTAGAGAAGACTAATCATGTTGCATTCGATAAAGACAAAATACAAGATGGGAACCAGAAAGTATTCACTTATATTATTTAGGTAGAAAGAAGAGATACAACCATGCTCTCACTTTGTGGTCTCCTCCAGTAGGGTTCAGGTGAAGCACATCTCAAAGCTCGTCGAGGAATTTGGATGGGATAAGGGCCCTCTCGATGGAGTTACTTCCTCATCTACCTTCTCAATAACTCAGTTATTCAACTGTAGTTCAGTTCTCCAAGTTCAACACTTCAACTGTATAATTCTCTTTGTTCAACTATCTTTCATAAAGGGAGAATACTTGTCTATATAGAGGAAAAGGAGGAGGTTGGAATCCCTACAAAGGTGGAAGGGAGGCATGTCCTTTTAGAGTGTTCCAAGGGAGGTGGAAAATACTAACCAAAGGAAGGATTTTGTGGTTGTTTCAGTTCAACCACTCCCAATGACTCATCCTCGAGGTTGTTGGAATGGAACCTTTGCCTATATTTTTAAAAAGCATTCCAAAAATAGCTTGGTGTGGGTATTACACTGGGATAGAATGCCAGGTGGCATGGATCCTAGTTTTAATCTTCCACATCGGCGTAAGGGTAGAACTAGCTACTCACGCCAAGGAAAAAAAAGGGGATTTTAATGCTCTGTTTAGGAAATTGTCACCAAGAGGAATGTTACCTTCATGTAGAGAGATGAAATGAAGGTCTTTGCAAGGCATGACACTTTTCATAAGTCACAGAAATGACCCTCCAATGTGCGGGATGGGGATTGCAGGGACAGTGACAAAATGTTGTGTAACAGATGCCCCCTAAAGCATGAGGTCTGAGGGAGAGGGAAGGGCGAAATGCTTTATGAGAATGCATTTGAACCAAATTCCGCTGTCAAAAAACTTGAAATTACAAATACAACTGATATCATTGGTACATGAACATGTGGCATGGGTGCAGCCATCCATAAAAAACTGAGATCTAAGTATGGACACAACCATCTAATAGTAAATATCACTAAATAGACTCAGGTATGGTCGCAGCCATCCAATCAACATAGTCATGTAATAATTCATGATAATCCACAAAGAAATTGTAGCCTGAATTTTAACAGAAAAAACCCACGGTCTTGCGCTCCATCTCGATCCGAGCAAGTACAAATTCAAGCATGCAGATATATGAGCTGAAGTCAAACATGCAAGAAAATCGTCTGATTAATAGCCAATGATGAAAGCCATTAACAGAAGCGAGAGAAACCACCAATAATGATAATGGATCTCAAGGTACGAAAGGTACAATCCACGGAATGTGAACATTGATCCAGCGTCGAACACCCGTAGAGTCAATTGATCGAAGGCCAATGATGTGGACCTTATGTTGAATGTGAAGAACCTGCCATTGAGGCATGTAGGCTCCAAGGTACCAAAAGGGAGTCTCTATATTAGATTCCTGAATAATGAGCTGAAGTCGACAGGAAGTGACCTGGTAAAAGGAGGTCCATAATGTTTCCCACATCATCGACATGAGACAGAGGAATATGATGTTTGTGAATCAGGACCAATGGAGAATTAGAGGGAGGTTGAAAACTTTAGAGGAAAACTACTCTTGAACATATCAGCAGCATGACACTAGATTTGGTGGTATTTGACATCAAAGGATTTGAGGTCATGATGATATGGCAAAGAGAAAATGATAGGTCAATAGAGATTACTCAAACCCATGGAGGAAAAAAATGACAAAATGAGATGTCCCCAACCCGACACGAATGTAGACAAGTGCTATGTTCAAGAGTGACATACTACCAACACAACTAAAATCTGGTTCCATTTTCCCCCACCATTTTTGGTGAGTACCCCAATTATTTTTGAAAAAAAGCTTGAAGGGGATAGCATATGCTTGCATTGTAAGTTTTTCGTTCGAAAAAATCCATCCTTGTACATTTTACGAGCCCTAGGAAGGAGGAACTCGGATAATGCCATGGTGATGAAGTCTGATGTCATCAGAGTTTAATGAGTCTGAAAAAGGGAGAAATCAACATATTTTCATGTTTAGAGAGTTTGAAAAGAAGGTAGAAAAGAAAAATCCAGTAGTCCCTTTTCATAGGTAGTCTCACAGATCAAAAAATTTAGAAAAAAAAGTTTGAAAGAACCTCTTAGTCGTGATAGGCTAAGGTATTCCTTTTTCGTAAATAACCCATCTTAGCCCGAAAAATGGGTAAACTTATACTAGGTAGATATCATTTCGCAGCCATTTAACGAGTTCAAAACGACAAGCGTCTCAACAATATTTTCAATTTTAGAGTCAAAAAAGAGCTGAAAAATGACTCCAGTAGTGACTTCTTTTGTGTTTTTACCGAGTCCGAAAAAGTATAAAATATAACTCGTTACGTCATCATTGTTGCATGAAAACCTGTTGCTGCATAACAGACATGTATAAAACCCATTTTTCAAAAATAATACAATAAAATAATCTAAAAACATGTCTTAAAACCTAATTAGGGTTGTGAAAAAGTTATAAAATGCCAAAAATGGTAAAAATAATTACTTTTCACTTTTTACCTCTTGTGGAGCAATAGTTACCCATTTTACTATGCAATTTTGCAGCGACGATAGCAGCCAATCCAGTAGATAAATCGCAAATCCATCAACTGCAGGTAAGATTTGAGATCCCTCTTGTCATTTTAAGTTATTTCTTGCTTCGTGCATTTGTCAATTTCAAATTTTGGGGAAGGAAATGTAAAAATTAGGGCTACGAGGTTAGCACGGGTTTTGAGCACGGAATCGCGCCAACCACCTGATTTTTAACACTAGGGCGCACCCATTGGCACTACTGTTTTAGAAATAGTCATGCCAATGACACAAACCAATTTGTATCAAAAAATTTCACCAAATTTCCCATTTTTTTACAAATTTAAGGATGAACATTGACTAATACCATTCATATGTTTGTGTTCATAGGTAGAAAGGAGAAAAATGGTCATTTAATGGAAAGAACGAGAACACATTGAAGAAGATGAGCTAGCCATGGAAAATGAGGGATTTATGTAATCCCTAAGAAACTGTGGTTTTCTAAAATTCATTCTAACACCATGTCTCCAAGCCCAACCAGAATTACTACAATATCTAATCAGTATATGGGACAAAAATCAGGAGAAATTCATCCTACGAGATCAAGAACTTGAGATTGATGTCTTGGATGTGTTCTTCATCACAAGATTATCATGGAGGGGTGCTGCATCACTCCTAACCGGCACTCGGCCTTGCATGGAAAACATGACCATAGTGAGAGACAGGGTATGTCAAGGAGTGCGGAAAGGTTCAGGTAGTGGGAAAGTTGATATAAAAACTATCCCTGATTTGACACTATGTGCGGTATTGAATACCATCACACAGACTGCGAGATCACAAGCATCGCACAAAGCAACAAAGAAATAATTTCTTCTTGCTGTGGACTGCATGGCACCGACTGCCTACAACTTGGGAGAGGTCGTGACCATAAACATGAAGTGCCAACTAAAAAAATGCAAGAAGACCAAACTGAAACAATTTGGTTACGGATCCATCCTGGTATCATTCTTCTTGGAACGATTACCAATTTTTCAGTGAAAGGAGGTCATAGTTCCGACACCACCACCGAGAGAACGACAGATGGCACGATGGGCAGCACTGATGCTAAGGGCAGGGGGTCGCCAATAGATTTCTTGGAGGCCCAGATTCTTTGATTGGCTCCGTTGACAACTGATTGTCATGGAGGATTGGCCCTACTCTGGCACAAATTTCACTAATGACCTAGACCTCCCACTCCCGGAGGGAGAAGATTTGGATGAAGATTTGGGTGAGACTGAATTTTTAAGTTTTATGAGTATTATGATTTTTTTTTTATTTATGTATGTTCTGACATTTAATCCATGTGATGCAAATGTTGGCCTAGAGAGACCTTTCGGTATGTCACCGATAGCGAGACGAATCCCTCGTGATTTCGATCCTCAAGGCGAGGGCGGCGAGGAAGATGAGATAGTTCACAACCTGGAGGGGATCACCCAAGGAGTCCCAAACTATGCACGTTTTGGATATGTTCCTCGCGCCTATCAGAGACCTATGTAGGGGTGCCCAGCCGAATCCACTGCTTACTGAGGCGGAAAGTACGGACCATGACATGTTATCATGAGCATCATGCTAATTAGACACCTAGGTTTATTTTATCTGCATATTTTGTGTGACATGATGTCTTAGGATGTAATAGAAACATACATATATTTTTTGACGTTATGATGCACACAGTTGCAAACATGTGATATATATATATATATATATATATATATACATCTATTTCCTTACATAGATATTTTACATATGATGATGCTTTTACAAACTATGCAAATGTCTATCTAATACAATATTAGCCACTGTATCAATTAATGTGTTAATTCGTGTAGGAATATGTTGATAGGTAATAAAATCAAAATGTCTTTCCAACAAATGAATACGTAAATACAATCTCAGAATGTGCGGATTTATAACCAAATAATGATTATTGAGTTGCAGAATAACAAGCTGTGAATCTAGATTTATAATAAATGTGCGTATGTCGAGGTTGATTACCTCGGTTAATAGCTCAATGACAATGATATATTCAGTGACATTTTTTGTACTTAATCCTAGACAAATACCTTGCAGATCTATCAACTCACCAGTAGGATCATAAATTACCCAGGCTGCCAAAGACAAATTCCTGGTACTGTGGGAAGCAGCATCCGCGAAATTGAGATAAGGGGTAATATAAATATACACAATAAGCAAGACCCAATAAGCAGGAAAACACTCAAAAAGCACACCAAACCCAAAAACATGTACAAAAAATAAAAATAACACCTTTGTACACCTATTATGCATAAATGACTCATGCGTAATATTTTTTGAGATACAACCCATTTCTAGGTTTTTCAAGAGGATGACCTTTGTAGTCAATTAGCTCATAGGCCCCATTTTACAACACACGTTTAACAATGTAGGGCCCATGACACATAGGTTGAAATTTTCCTACCCCCAGCTTATCATGAGCTTGGTCGTACAAGAGGATGAGATCTCATTCAATGAAAGAACGAGGGGAAACTGATTGATCAAAATGAGCTTTGACTCACTTCTTTTGTGCTTCGATGACTAACGCGGCTAAGCGACAAGTTTCATCCAACCTCTCTAAGTAAAGGAGACTCTCTTCTTCTTGCGAAGTTTTTGGCAGTAATTCCACAGCTAACTTGAGAGAAGGTATTTCACACTCAATCGGGAGAGTAGCCTCCAGACTGTAAACCAGTTGAAAAGGGGTAAATCCAGTCACACTCTTTACTAAGGTTTGGTATTCCCAAAGAGCCAAAAATAACATGAGATGCTAGTTTGATTTGTGGATCCCAATCATAGGCTGAAGCATTGTGACAAGAACTTTGTTCACAGCTTCAACTTTGCCATTGGCTTGAGGGTAGTATGATGTTGAGCTGTCGTGTCGTAGACCTAACTTAGAAGTCAACTTTGCCACCATATAATGCCAGAAATGGGAACCATGATCAGTAACAATGGCTTGAGGGACACCAAACCTAGCAATGATATGATTGAATATGAACTGAGAAACTGTCTTACCGTCAACGACAAGTGTAGGCATTGCTTCGACCCATTTGGTGAAGTAGTCCATGGCTACGATGATATAAGCATGCACCCTGACCAAGTGAGGGTTACACGTCATAAATTTGATGCCCCACTTTTTAAAGGGACCAATGGTAATGACAGGATGAAGAGGAACATGTGGCGCACACAATTTTCATTGATAAATATGGCAATCATGACATTTACAAATTGCGATAATACAGTCTTTGAAAATGGAAGGCCAAAAATAACTAGCACGAAGTATCTTTTGTGTAGTAGCATAACCAGACATGTGACCACCACTGGCACCACTGTGAAAATCATTCAATACTTTCTCAGCTTCCTCGAGGGTCAAACATCGGCAGAGTATGGAATCAAATCCAACATGATACAGCATATCTCTGACTATACGATAAGGTTGCGAGTGATGTCGAATACGGCGGTGGGCATCCTTTGTCAACTTATATCAGAATGTTGAAGTCTGGAGATATACGATGATATAACTGTACCAGGGGTCGAGGGTGCTAATCAAGAAAAGTGTATCATCTGAAATACGGTCCTTAGAATGAGACAGAGTGGAGTCGAAAGGGAGGGAACAAATCAAATCAGCAAAAACTAGTGATTTCTTTATTTTGGCAATAGTAAATTCCAAATTGAAATATTGGAGGATAACGATCCACTTCAATTATTTTCCCTCGAGAAATTTTCGAGACAAAATATAGGTCATGGTGTTGCAATTGGAGACCACAGTCACCATACGCAAAAGGATATAATAACGAAAGCGCTGGACGACCTAGACCGCATCTAGTGCTAACTTCTCGACATGAGAATACCATGTTTTAGGATCAAGAAGGTTATGAGAAAAGTAATAAATTACATGTTCGTGACTGTCATCATCATCTTGTACCAAAACCATGGTGATTGTACTAAAAGAAGTAGCTAAATAGAGGGAAAAATCATGATGATAATTCAGAGGACGAAATAAAGGAGCGTTGACCAACAATGTCTTGAGGGCATCAAAATATTGTTGAGAAATATCATCCCAACAGAAAGGGACATCCTATTTCAAATGTCGTCTGTATCCTTTAGCTACTTCTGCATAGTTCGGTATAAAACGATGTAGAAAATTATCCTTTCCTTGCAGACTCTGCAACTGATGTAATGAGGATGGAGAGGAGAGATTGACAATAGCCTCAAACTTGAGTGGATCGAGGTGAATTCCATCTTTAAATATGATAAACCCCAAAATTCTACCGAAATCAACGCAGAAGACACATTTATGTGGATTAAGCCGAATGTTGTAGTGTCAACAACAAATAACGATCTGACGAAGATAGTCCAGATGGTCCCTACACTTAGCTGAATGAGCCAAAAGGTCATCCAGGTAAGGCTGAACAATGTGACGAATGTCATGGAAAGCATAGGACATCGCTCGCTAGAATGTGGCCCTAGCATTCTTCAAGTCAAAAAGGAGCTTCTTGTATGTGAATGTACCCCAAGGACAGATAAAAGCCATCTTGTTCAAATCAGCTGGGAGAATGATAATCTGATTATATCCAGAAACATCATCCATAAGGGAAAAAATCTCACTCCTGGCACAGTCATCAACGATCTGACCGATGAAGGGAGTAGGATAATAATCCTTAAGACAGGCTCGATTTATGTCATGGTAATCAACACAAATGCGGATAGTTCCCTATTTATTATCGACAGGAACAATGTTCAAAACCCATTCTATCAAGGGAATTGGATAAATAAAACCATCATTGAGAAGTTTTTCAACTTCACCTTTAATGGCAGTAGCATTTCTAGGGTGCACCGAACGAAGATGCTGGCGAACTCACTTCAAATTGGGATAGGTAGGGATTTCATGCACCACTATAATAGGATCAATGCTAGGAATTTTTTCGTAGGACCATGTGAATACATCACGAAATTCACGGAAAATTCTAGTATAAACTTGGACTTCATTTGAAGAGCAAGTGACTCCCACGTGGATGTTCTCAACGATTCTCGACTTCACGGAAATGTCAATAGGCATTGTTTTTGTGATATTGCTCAAGTTGCCTTCTGTAAAGACTTCATGTGTTATGACTAGCATTTGAAGCAGAGGAAAATTAAATTAAGATGAAAAATGCTCAAGATATGTAGACATAGCCCCGAGGCTAGGCATAAACAAAGAATGATGACGACAATTGTCCCATGGCAGGTCTTCGAGAGACATGGTTTCCATGATGGCCTCATCAGAAGAAAACACTTTTTTCAAAGGATCAGGAAAGTCTGAATCACCGAGCCAAGGGGATTGAGATTGTTGCAATCATGATTGTTGTTAGGAAAAAACCCGCAGGCGTTAGTCTTTGCTACAATCACCAGATTTAGGATCCATAAGAGGCGGTTAGTCCATGTCACGAAACACACGGGGAGCATTGAACCAAATGTCCAACAATCTTCCCCCCAACGCGAGCCGAGTGAGTTTCTAACTAGAGACCGGTCGCTCTAATACCACTTTTTGGAATCAAGATTGTCGTTAGACCAAAACCAGCAGGCGTTAGTCTCTGCTACAATCTCCAGAGTTAGGATCCACGAGAGGCGGTTAGTCCATGTCATGAAACACATGGGGAGTGTTGACCCAAATGTCCAATAGAGAATACACGTCAAAAGACAAGCTCAAAGGAGCACCATAAGAGGGTGGAGTATCTGATGTAGCAATGGGTTCACAATAATCGATTTCAATCGGACTCAAAGTCATTTCATCTCCATACGAAGCAACGTTTTCAGGCGAGGGAATGATCCATGGGTCATCAGACCGAGAGATCATATTAAATTGAACATTATTTGGTGGTGAAAGGGGAAAAATACCCATGAGGGTTAGATCCCTGAAGAGACCCGACCCAATGCTCTCGAAGGGAGTAGGGATCTTATCCACATACGGAACATTGTTCTCAAAAGAAGAGGTGAAGAATGACAATTGATCGATAGTAACAATCTTTCCCTCATGTGGAAATTTCAAAACACGGAAGGGGGTGGACAGAACAAAAAGCATAGTGTGAGTCCAACTACGACCAAGTAGAAGATTGTAATTGAGTTTTGCATCAGCTACTTCTACTTCAACATTGATTTTCTTCCCTTTCAAGGTAATCAGAAAACTTACAAGAAAACCCAAAGGTTTTGATTCCCTTCCATCAGATACTTCAAGGGCATTGGGTGAGGAATTCAGGGCCGGAGAGCCAATGGCCTTCCAGTAGGAAGATGACATGGCATAGGTTGATGCACCATCGTCCACTACAGCTCGATGGATGCTGAGGCCATTAATAATGACTTGTATAATGAGCGCAAACTAGTACGGAAGTCGTGGGATGAAATTCTCTAGATCGAAAGTGAGAAGGCTAGTATTAGCAGGATCAACCCCACCAATCGCAGATAATAAATATTTCCACTGAGATGGACAACTACGAAGTACTTCAAATGCGTACATCACGGATGGCGCATGTGGAAAATCCTCAATGATAATGTAATGTTGAGTACCACAGGTGTTGAGATTATAAGAAAACTTCCGGAGAACACCTTTGGAAGGTGGCCGCACAACGGGTTCAGCACTAGGCATTTCAATCTCAAGAGGGCAGAAGATAGGTGGAGGAGGAGGACCATCAGCGATCTCCTTCCCCGTTACCTGGTGTGACCCAACATAATATTTCGATCGAGTAGCGATAGAAACGAATGTAGAACTGTTCATCATGAACACTTGAGAACCAAATGGAGAAGACGAGTGAGGCTACTCGACCATATGGATCTGTTGAGACAGAAAAGGTTCTTTAAGAACAGCAGGAGTACCCAACTTGTTATATAGGTAAATCCTCTCTATGGACAGAGACGATCCTTCTAGCCCTAGAGTGTGTCTAGTAACAAGGAATCATGCTAGAGTGTAGGTTCCTAGATATTTGAATGAAATAGGACGCAATAAAATAGCCTACCTATGGTCCAAAGTTGTCGTTGACAATCGTAGTGGTGATGAGACCCTCTCGCTCCTAATTTGGCAAGTCACAATCCATTCATGTATCATGCTTGGACACCTACACACGAATTAGAAAACGATAACCACATACAACATAGTAATTTCATCCAAAAACTACTAGTCAGTTAGAGAAGACTAAGCATATTGCATTCGATAATGACAAAATACAAGATGGGAACGAGACAATAGTCATTTATATTATTTAGGTAGAAATAAGAGATAGAACCATGCTCTAATTTTGTGGTCTCCTCCAGCAGGGTTCGGGCGAAGCACATCACAAAGCTCGTCAGGGAATTTGGATGGGATAACGGCCCTCTCGATGGAGTTCCTTCTTGATCTACCTTCTCAATAACTCAGTTATTCAGCTATAGTTCAGTTCTCCTACTTTAACACTTCAGCTTTATAATTCTCTTTGTTCAGCTAGCTTTCATAAAGAGAGAATGCTTGTTTATACAGAGGAAAAGGAGGAGGTTGGGATCCCTGCAAAGGTGGAATGGAGGCCTATCCTTTAGGAGTGTTCCAAGGGAGGTGGAAACTACTAATTAAAGGAAGGAGTTCGTGGTTGTTTCAATTCAACCACTCCCAATGACTCATCCTCGAGGTTGTTGGAATGGAACCTCTGCCTCTAATTTTTTTAAAAATTCCCAAAACAACTTGGCGCGGGTATTACACTGGGACAGAGATCCAGGTGGCGTAGGCCCTAGTGTTAATCTTCCACATCGGCGCGAGGGTACAACTGGCTACTCATGCCAAGGAAAAAATAGGGGTTTTTGATGCTCTGTTTAGGAAATTGTCACCAGGAGGAATGTTACCTTCATGTAGAGAGATGCAATGAAGGTCTTTGCAAGGAATGAAACTTTTCATAAGTCACAGAAATGACCCTCCAATGTGTGGGATGGTGAATGTAGGGATAGTGAAAAAATGTTGTGTAACAGTGTGCCTTGTGCATGTTCGTGTGGCCCATTTTCTGTTTTCTCTCTTGTTCCTTCGTTCCATTGGGTGCACCTTTGTGAGGGTGCTAGATGAAATGCATTCGGGTTGGGTCGTTTCATTTGAGGGTGGTCATATCAAATTTGCTAAGTTGTTAATGCCTGGTTTCCTTGTGCACGTTCATGTGACTGGTTTGACATTTTCTCCCTTACTCCTTCGTTTGGTTGGGCGGGCTGTGTCACGCCATGTGAGGGAACCCAATGAAACACATTAGAGTTGGGTCATTTCTTTAGTGTTGAAGTATCAAATTTTATAAGTTGTGAATGCCCGGGTTCCTTGTGCATGTTCTTGTGGCCCGTTTTCCATATTCTCACTTGTGTTTTCATTTGGTTAGGTAGACTGTGTGAGGGCACCCGATGAAACGTGTTTTTGTCGGGTCATTTTGTTTGAGGGCGGTCATATCAAATTTTATAAGTTATGATTTCCCGGGTGCCTTATACATGTTTGTGCGGCCCGTTTTCCGTATGCTCCCTTGTGTCTTCGTTCGGTCGGGCGCACAGTGTTGCGCCGTGTTAGGGCACCCAATGAAATGCATTTGGGCCGGGCTCTTTCATTTGAGGGCGACCATATCAAATTTGCTAAGTTGTGATCTCTTGGGTTCCTTGTGCATGTTCATTCGGCCCATTTTCTAGTTTCACCCTTGTGCCTACGTTTGGTCGAGCGCACACTGTCGTGTCATGTCACAAAGCCTAATTAAACATGTTTAGCTTGGGTCATTTGGTTTGAGGGTGCCCATATCAAATTTTATAAGTTGTGACCGCCTAGGTGCCTTGTACATGTTCGTGTAGCTTGCTTGTCATTTTCTCCCTTGTGCCTTTGTTTGGTCAGGTGCTCTGTGTCATGCTGTGTGAGGGTGCCCAATGAAATGTGTTCAGGTCGGGTCATTTTTTCAGAGGGCTATCGTATCACATTTACTAAATTGTGATCACCCAGGAGTCTTGTCCACATTCATGCGGCCCATTTTCCGTTTTCTCCCACTTGCCTTTTCTCGGTTGTGTGGGTCATGTCATGGTGTGCGAGGGTTCCCATTGAAACACATTCGAATCGAGTCATTTTGTTTGAGGGTATACGTTGTTGAAAATGCAACAAGATGATGGAGCTTAGTGAAAAGAAGTCGCCTTCACTAAGTGGGCCCGCAGGCTATTTTTGGCGCAAAGTCTATTTTTAGACTATGTCTATTTTTATACATACGGATCATGGTCTATGAGTTGAAGGATGCTATTTATGGATGATTGGTCGAGTTGGTAAAAATATATGGACCTCTATTTTTAGACATTGGGCGGTTTCTATTTTTAGACTGTCGGGCTAAAAATAGAACAGTCAAATATTATTAACCCTTAATAATATTTAGACTATAAACATTATCTTATCCTCTTAGAGCACTTCAGTTTGATGCATGGATGTGGAACATGCATCTGAAAAAAGGAAATACGCTTTTCCTATGGGTTATTTGAGCTATTGCATGGTTGACTTCAGTTAGAACTCATGTGGTAGAGTTTGGTGGAGTTGATGAGACAGTTGGTGGAGTTGTGTTCGGTTTAACTTAGTTGAACTAGTTGTATTTAGTCTAACTGAAAAATACACTAGTGATGAGTGGTGTGAATTAATTATTAATTATTTCACTAATTATAAACTCATTAATAAACTAAAGAATACATCAGTTAACTTCAGTGCATGGACAGTTTCAGTGGAGACCAGTGAAGAGATAGGTGAAAGAGCAGGTTAACTATCAGTTGTGACTATACTATTGCATGAGATTTGCACACACATCGATGGGGATTTCCAATCAAGATTGCTACAAAGCATGCTTAGGGGATTCGAACTTGGATCTCATTCATTCACATCTTCGATTGCGCAGTAGAGGCAGGCAGACTTGTGGAGGAGATTTGAACCTGTGACTTGTTCTTCTTCCGTGCTAGTTTTGTGTGTAGCATTGAGATAAGGCCGAGAGTCGGTGGAGAGATTGTGCTATGTATTGTTATATGTTCTCTATCATTATAATATACGTATATTCGGGGTTTTCAACTATTTCTTTCCCCATTACACTCGTATTGATATGTGTGCTTGGATTATGTTTTAATGAGCATGTGACCGTTTCATTTCGCAGATATCGATGATAAATTGTAGAAGAGGTTATGTATTATGCATGAAGCTTAAATAGTGTGTAATTAGATAATCTCGGTGAATAATTCAGCTATTATTCAAATTTCTACATGGTGTCGGAGCGAGAATTGATCATCTGAATCTATTACGTTGATTACAATTTATTTCGGTAGACAGAGTCTCGTAAGCGCTGTAGCCTCTGGATCCATCCTTTCTCTGAAAGGTGATATATCTAGTAAATGCCCCTACAATCAATCTTTGTGCTAGAAATACTTTTTTCTCACAGATCAGAAGCGGTTGAGTTTTGAGCTGGTGGAATTCGAATTTGCAGTAGAATTTGGAATTCGAATTTGTAGCAGTTTTCTTGGTGTCGAAGTCAAAATGTCTTTCAACAGATTACGACTGGAGTATGCCCTTGAGGGCAGTTCGAATTATGTTGCATGGAAGGATAGAATGGAGGCGGTATTAGATGATAACGGGCTGAAGGAGTTCATAGAGGCTGAGGTCCCAAAGCCTATTGATGCTTCTCAAGTTGAGGCTTGGCAAAAGAAGATGGCGAAATGTCAAAGGATTCTGTTGGAGGGCGTGAAGGATCACATTGTATCTAGCATGCATGGAAAATCTTCTTCATACTTGATGTGGAAAGCATTGAAAAATTCATTCCAAAGCAAGAGCGACCAGACGAAGTTGGCGCTCAAGGATAAACTCAGACACATAAAGATGGAGAAAGGCGATAGTATGCCCAAGTACCTCACGAAGTTCATCCAATGCAGGGATGAGATGGGAAGTGTGGGGGTGACTATAGATGATGAGGAATTGGTGAGCTTGGCTCTCCTTGGTCTTCCGAAGAGTTGGCATGCCTACTCGTAGATTCTACGGAGCCTGAGAAATTTTCAGGAGGGGAGCGACTTTGGTCGGATCTTGTGCAAGAGGAGATAAGGCGGAGTACCAGGGACGGATCTTCATCAAAGGCATCTGATGAAGAAAATTGTGCTTTCACTGCCAAAGCAAAGAAGGGGAAGAGCAAGAAAGCTTCTCATTCTGGTGCAAAAGGCAAGAAGCAGGACATGTCCAAGCTAAAGTGATTTCACTGTCACCAGCACGGACATTATGCCACAAATTGTCCGCAGAAGAAGAAAAATAAGCAGGCTGCTGGATCTGCAGCGGGAGAGGCGTTAGCCTCACAGTTTGAGCTGGATTTTTTGCTGATCGCATGCTTGGTCTTAAGTGTGATGGGATCAGTATGGTTCTTGGACAGTGGTGCATCTTTTCACATGAATGGAGATCGAGATCTGTTTTCAGATCTGGATGAGAAAGATATTGGAGTGCACCTCGAGATGGGCGATGATGGTAGATACAGTGCGACTGGTATCGGTACCATTTCCTTTGAGAGGGATTCTGTTAAACCCTTCGTATTGAAGAAAGTGATGCATGTTCCAACATTGAAGAAGAATCTGATCTCTGTGGCGATGTTAGAAGACAAGGGGTATGATGTTGTCTTCAGCGAGGGAAAGGCTTTCTTGCGCAGTAAGACAACTGGAGAAACCCGGAAGATAGGGGTTCAAGTCAAGAACCTTTATCAGTTGCAAGAAGATGGATGCGCAGCAATGGCATGCAAGGCGGAAGGAATGGTGAGCCGGGATGATGGCGAGCTGTGGCACTGTAGATTGCGCCACCTTCACCATGGAGCTTTGAAGATACTGCAGCAGATTTCTACTGGGCTTCCTAAGGGCACTTGCGCAGCTAGATCAGTGCAAGGGGTGTACCTTGGGAAAATTTGTGAAAGTCTCCTTTCACGAGAAGGATAGTTGCACCACGACGATCCTTGAGAGAATTCACATAGACGTGTGTGGACCTTTCTCAGTAGCTTCGACAGCAAAGCACAAGTACTATGTGATCTTCGTTGATGATTTTTCTCGGAAGTGCTGGATCTTCTTCATGTAGAAGAAGAGCGAGACATACTTAAATTTCTGTTAGTTCAAGGTGCTGGTTGAGAAGGAATAGGGGAAGCGTGTGAAGGCTCTTAGGAGCGACAATGGTGGTGAATTAATCTCTCCTGAATTCAAGGAATTTTGCAACGCAGAAGGAATTCGGAGAGAGCTCATAGCACCCCATAACCCACAGCAGAAAGGGGTTGCTAAGTGGAAGAACAGAATGATCGTGGGTGCTGCACGGGCGATGTTGCATGATCAGGGCCTACCCCTTCACTTGTGGGTGGAGCCATGCAATACTGCAGTATATGTGCAGAACCGTTGTCCTCACAAGATACTTGGCATGAGTACACCGGAGGAGGCATTTTCTGGCAAGAGGCCTGATATTTCCCATTTGAGGATTTTTGGTTCACTTGTCTACATGCATGTGACGAAGGATGCCAGGAAGAAGCAGGATCCGACCGTAGAGCTTGGAATATTTGTGGGATACACTGAAACGCCCCACAACTATCATGTGTATTTTCCAGACAGTCGCAAGACTGTTGTGCGATGGGATATCAAATTTCAGGAGGAGAAAGCCATGAAGTGTTCGCTTGAGAGGGAGCCACACTTGCATGTAGATGAGGAGCTATTAGTTTTTAAGGATGAGCTTCAGGATGTGGATCAACCACAAGAGGAAGTTCATGGAGTGGAAGAGACCACTCATGCAGTGCCAACCATCAGAGGGCGCAAGCGCACTACAGAAGCTGAGTGACTGGCTCAAGATGTAGAGAAGGTTGTAGGACCACCACAGCACAGCCCAGACAGAGACAGTCACTGGACCGGTACACTGGATACATGTCTCTTGTGAGCAAATGTGTCGTGACAGAGCCATCCTCTTTAGAGGAAGCTGTGGAGGACCCCGCATGGGTAGATGCCATGGTGGAAGAGTATGATTCGATTGTCAGAAACAGTGCATGGGAGATTGTCCCTCGACCGGAAGGGAAATCAGTGGTGGGTTCGAGATGGATCTACAAAGTGAAGCAGGTGGCTGACGGGAGTGTGGAGAAGTACAAGGCAAGATTTTTTTCCCGAGGCTTCTCACAGATAGAGGGGATCGATTATGAGGAGACCTTTGCACCTGTCGCAAGGTATTCTTCCATACAGATGATCCTAGCTCTCTCAGCGCAGATGGGGTGGCACATCCATCAGATGGATGTGAATACTGCGTTCCTTAATGAATTCATTAGGGAGGAGGTGTACATAGAGTAGCCTGAAGGTTTCGAGATCTTCAGCAGTGAGTCAAATGTGTGCAAACTCAAGAGAGCATTGTATGGGTTGAAACAAGCACCTCGTGCTTGGTACACACGGATAGATATTTATTTCACCGGACTTGGATTCTCCAAGAGTGAGGTGGATCCTAACCTATACCAAATTGTGGTGGAGGGGAAGTTGCTAATCATTGTACTGTATGTAGATGATCTGATTTTGACGGGTGATGAGCTGTTGATACTTTCATGCAAGGAGGATCTTGCTAGAGAGTTTGAGATGAAGGACTTGGGCCTCCTTCATTATTTCCTGGGATTGGAAATCTGGCAGCGCAGTGATGGACTGTTTGTTTCTCAGGGTAAGTATGCCTGGGAGATACTGGAGAAGTTCAACATGCATGGCTGCAAGCCTGTTGATACTCCTCTTCCTAGAGGTTGGAGGAAGGAGGATGCTACTTCAGCGGAGGTAGTGGATGCCACTGTTTATCGACAGTTGGTTGGGTCGCTTATGTATCTGGTCAATACACGACCCGATATATGCTATGCTGTTAACCAGCTTTCGCAAGCTATGGTTAAGCCTACCAAGCTCTTCTGAAAGGCAGGCAAGCATGTATTGCGTTATCTTAGAGGCACATCGGGATATGGCTTGTGGTATAGACAAGAGGATGAGGTGAAGCTTTGTGGCTTCACGGATGCAGATTGGGCAGGGAGCCCAACGGACAGAAAGAACAAATCTGGAGGGATCTTCAGTATCGGGTCGACAGCAGTTTCTTGGTACAGCAGGAAGCAGAGATCCGTGGCACTCAGTTCAGCAGAGGCTGAGTATATGGCAGCAAGCTTGGCTGCATGCGAGGCCATATGGATGAGGAAGATCCTGGCCGGGTTGTTCGGGTCACATTTGGATCCTACTGTGATTTATTGTGATAAATAGAGTTGCATTAAACTCTCGGCTAATCCAGTATTTCATGATAGATCCAAACACGTCCACATCAAGTACCATCATATCAGAGATTGTGTGCAGCGGAGAATCATGTTACTTTCATATATTCCCACGGAGGATCAGGATGCTGATATCTTGACGAAGGCGCTCACCAGGAGAAAATTCGAATACCACAGAGGCAGGATAGGGGTTGCATATAATCCATATCTTGTTGAGAGGGAGTGTTGAAAATGCAACAAGATGATGGAGCTTAGTGAAATGAAGTCGCCTTCACTAAGTGGGCCCGCAAGCTATTTTTGGCGCAAAGTCTATTTTTAGACTATGTCTATTTTTAGACATATGGATCATGGTCTATGAGTTGCAAGATGCTATTTATGGATGATTGGTCGAGTTGGTAAAAATATATGGACCTCTATTTTTAGACATTGGGAAGTTTCTATTTTTAGACTGCTGGGCTAAAAATAGAACAGTCAAATATTATTAACCCTTAATAATATTTAGACTATAAACATTATCTTATCCTCTTGGAGCACTTCAGTTTGATGCATGGATGTGGCACATGCAGCTGACAGAAGGAAATATGATTTTCCTATGGGTTAGTTGAGTTTATTGCATGGTTGACTTGGCTAGAACTCATGTGGCATAGTAATGTCCTTAAGATGAGACAAACTTGGTGGAACTGTGTTCAAGCGAATTAACTAACCCGCACGTATTTGGCCTAACTGGAAAACGGTGTTGATGATGAGTGGTGTGAATTAATTATTAATTAATTCACTAATTATAAACTCATAATTCATCTAAAGAACACATCAGTTAACTGCAATGCATGGAAAGTTCAGTGGAGACCAGTGTTAGAGGTGGGTGAAAGGGTGAGTGTGACTATCAGTTGTGACTATACTTGTGCATGATATTTGCACACACATTGATGAAGATTGCCAATGAGGATTGCGCAGTACAAGCTAGGGGATTCGAACTTGGATCTCATTCATTCACATCTTGGATTGCGTAGTAGAGGCAGGCAGACTTGTGGAGGAGATTTGAACCTATGACTTGTTCATCTTCCGTGCTAGTTTTGTGTGTAGCATTGAGATAGTGCTGAGAGTTGTGAGAGCTTTGTGCTATGTATTATTACATGTTCTCTATCATTATAATATACAGATAGTTGGGGGTTTTCAGCTATTGCTTTCCCCATTACATCCTATGTTGATATGTGTGCTTGATTATGTTTTAATGAGCGCATGCGACTGCTTTCTATTTCCGCATATTGATGATCAATTGTAGAAGAGGTTATGTATTATGCATGAAGCTTAAATTGTGTGTAATCAGGATAATCTTGGTGAATAATTCAGCTATTATTCAAATTTCTACAGCCGTATCAAATTTCCTAAGTTGTGACTTCCTGGGTGCCTTATGCATGTTCGTGTGCGGTCCGTTTTCCATTTTCTCCCTTGTGCCTTCATTCGGTTGGGCGCACCTTGTCATGCCATGCTAGGGTGCCCAATGAAACATGTTCAGGTCAGGTCATTTTCTTTTGAGGGTGGCCATATCAAATTTGTTAAGTTATGACCACCTAGGTGCCTTGTGGATGTTCATGGCACCTATTTGCAATTTTCTCCCTTGTGCCTTCATTTGGTTAGGCACGCCATGTCGCACCATGTGAGCATGCCCGATGAAATGCGTTTGGGTCGGGTCTCTTTATTTGAGGGCAACTGTATCAAATTTTCTAAGTTGTGATCACCTAGTTTTCTTGTGTAGATTCATGTAGCCCATTTGTATTTTTGTCCCTTGTACCTTCGTTCGGTCAGGCGCGTCATGTCGTACTATGTGAGGGTGCCCAATGAAATGCGTTCCGGTCAGGTCATTTCATTTGAGAGCATTTGTATAAAATTTTCTAAGTTGTGACCGCTCGAGTACCTTGAGCATGTTTGTGCTACCCCTTTTTGTTTTCTCCCTTATGCCTTCATTTGGTCAGGCGCGTTGTGTCGCGCTATGTGAGGGTGCCTGATTAAACTCATTTGGGTCAGGTCATTTCATTTGAGGGAGGTATTATCAAATTTTCTAAGTTGTGACTGCTCGGGGTGCCTTGTTTATGTTCATGTGGCCCATTTGCTATTTTCTCCCTTTTGCCTTCGACCAGTTGGGTGCGTCGTGTTGCACGATATGAGAGAACCTGATGAAACGCGTTCAGGTCGGGTTATTTTTTTTTAGGGAGATCGTATCAAATTTTCTAAGTTGTGACTACCTGGGTGCCTTGTGCATGTTCGTTTGGCCTGTTTGTTGTTTTCTCCCTTGTGCCTTCATTCGGTTGGGCATGATATGTTGCGCCGTGCGAATGCGCTCGATCAAACTTGTTTGTGTCATTTTGTTTGCGGGAGGTTGTATTAAATTTGCTAATTTGTGACTACCTAGGCTCCTTGTACACGTTCGAGTGGCCCATTTACTATTTTCTCCCTTGTGCATTCATTCGGCCGAGCACGCCATGTCATGTCGTGGGAGGGCACCCGATAAAAAATGTTCCGGTCGGGTCATTTTGTTTGAGGGTGGTTGTATCAAATTTTCTAAGTTGTGATTGCCCGAGTGCCTTGTGCACATTCGTATGGCCCATTTTTTGTTTTCTCCTTTGTGCCTTCATTTGGTTTGGTGCATCGTGTCGTGTCGTGTGAGGGCGACCAATGAAACATGTTCGGGTCGGGTCATTTCCTTTGAGGGCGGTCGTATCCAATTTGCTAAGTTAGGACTTGCAGAGTGACTTATTCTCGTTTGTGCAGGATGTTTTCCATTTTCTCCCTTGCGCCTTCATTTGGTCGGGTGGGTTGTGTTGCGCCATCTGAGGATGCCCTATGAAACTCGTTTAGGTTAGGTCGTTTCATTTGAGGGCAGCCGTATAAAATTTTCTAAGTTGTGACCATCCGGGTGCCTTGTGCTCATTCGTGCACCACGTTTTCTATTTTATCCCTTGTGCCATTAATCAATTGGGCATGCACTGTCATGTTGTGTGAGGGCACCCAATGAAACATGTTCATCTCGGGTCATTTCGTTTGAGGGAGGTCGTATCAAATTTTCTAAGTTATGACTACCCATGTGCCTTGTGCACATTCATGTGGTCCATTCTGCGTTCGTTCGATCATGTGTGTCGTGTTGCACGGTGTGATGGCGCTTAATGAAACACGTTCGGGTCGGGTTGTTTTGTTTGAGGGCATATATATCAGATTTGATAAGTTGTGACCACTCGGGTGCCTTGTGGAATTTCGTGCAGCCCGTTTATTATTTTCTCCCTTGTGCCTTTGTTCAGTCGGGTGTGCCGTGTCACGCTGTTGTCAGGGAACCCGATGAAATGCATTCAAGTCGCGTCATTTCATTTGAGGGTGTATGTATCAAATTTGCTAATTTTTGATCACCTGGGTACCTTGTGCACGTTCGTGTGACCATTTTTTCATTTTCTCCATCGTGCCTTCGCTCGGTCGAGCACATTGTGTTGCGTCGTGTGAGGGTGCCTGATGTAACGTGTTCAGGTCAGGTCTTTTAGTTTGATGGAGTCCATATCAAATTTTCTAATTTGTGACCACCCAAGTTCCTTGTGCACATTTGTGCAGCCCATTTTCCGTTTTCTCCCTTGTGCCTTCGTTCAGTTAGGCAAGCTGTGTCACGCGTCGTGCGAGGGTGCCCAATGGAACACATTCAAGTCGGGTCGTTTCATTTGAGTGAGGTCATATCAAATTTGCTAAGTTGTGACCACCCGAGTGGCTTGTACATGTTTGAGTGGCCCGTTTCCCATTTTCTCCCTTGTGCCTTCATTTGGTCAAGTGTGCCATGTTGCGCCGTGTGAGGGCACCTGATGAAACACGTTCATTTCAAGTCGTTTCGTTTGAGGGTGACCGTATCAAATTTTTTAAGTTGTGACCACCCAGGTGCCTTGTGCACGTTATTATGATCATTTTGTATTTTTCTCCCTTGTTCCCTCATTTGGTTGGGCACACCATGTTGCGTCATCTGAGGGCGCCCGATGAAACGCGTTCGAGTCATGTCATTTCATTTGAGGGTGACTGTATCAATTTTTTTAATTTGTTACCACCCAGGTTCCTTGTACACGTTTGTGTGGCTAATTTTTCATTTTCTCCCTTGTGCCTTTGTTCAGTCACATGCACCGTGTGACAACACCCAATGAAACTCGTTCGGGTCATGTTGTTTCGTTTGACAATGCTAGATGAAATGTGTTCGGGTTGGGTCATTTCATTTGAGTGAATTCGTATCAAATTTCCTAGGTTGTGACCACCCAGGTGCCTTGTGCACATTTGTGTGACCCATTTTTTGTTTGATCTCTTGTGCCCTTGTTCGGTCGAGCGCGTCCTGTGAGGGCACCCGATGAAATGTGTTCAGGTCAGGTCGATTCGTTTGAGGGAAGTTCTATCAGATTTGCTAAGTTGTGATTTCCTAGTTTCCTTCTCCTTGTTCGTGTGGCCCGTTTTCCATTTTATCCCTTATGCCTTCTTCTCGTTGAGCAGGGTATGTCTCACCATGTGAGGGTACCCGACGAAATAGGTTCGGGCTGGTTCATTTCATTTGAGGGTGGTCATATCAAATAGGATAAGTTGTGACCGTCCGAGTTCTGTAATGTTCCTAATTTTTTCCTTCAATAAATTGGAACATTAGATTTTGATAATTTCACTTATAAGTTAAATAATTGGGTAAGGAGGCCCATTTATAATAATAACATGGAGAAAATACCTCTATTATAAAAGGGGATCAACCTTGGAACTAGATTTCACACCCTCATGTGTGAAAGGGGACATTTTGCAAAGTGGCTTGGTTAAGTTTGACCAAGTCAAACAACATTGTGTATGAGGTGGAAAGCACTACATTGGGTAGCGCAAAGATAGAGAAGGGAATATTCCCTTATGGAGGAAACCCTAATTCATGGGGCCCATGGAGAGAGTGCCTTCAGTTGCTATATATGGAGAGGAGGAAAGTCATTGTTATTCATGCTTGTTGTTGGAGAGGTAAATCCCCTTTGCAGATAGAGGCGATCCCTACTAGCCCAAATCGGGTCTAGAAACAATCAGTCATGCAGTGACGTAGGTCTCTAGTTACAAAAACGAAAAAACACAATGAGTTTCCTACCTCATGTCCCACGCAATGGTCATCAAGGAAAGGATGACGCCTCCCGTCTTCCACTTTGGCAAATCACGATCCTTCCGCTTAACACGTCCGAACACCTACACACATGCGAAGAAACACAACGATACATAGCATAGAATCTACATATTGTAACCATACATTAGTCAGAGAGGATGTAAGTCATTGTGTCAAAGGTAAATATACGTGAATGAAACCATAATCAAAGTTGCTTATCATTAATAATAACAAAGGAAAGATACAACCCAAATCTCTAACGCTAGATCTTCCTTCGATGGGGTTGACAGTGGAGCACATCTCAATGAAGCTCGTCGAGAATGGGACAAAGCTCTCTTTCTTCGGCTTGGCTCTCAAAGGCTATCTGGCGATAGTCTCCTTGCTATAATTTCATCTCTTCTCTGGTACTACTAGGACTACTAGCTTGCTAAGCGAAAATATCAAGCTTATATAAATGGTGCAAGGGTAGTTGAGATCCCTACAATTGCGGGATTTTCCCTATCCTCAAGGAAGCTTCCATGATAGGTGGAAAACCACTCCCCCTACATGGACATCCGTAGCCAAACCTCCCAACTCATTTTAGAGACTCTTACAAGAGTTTGTTGGAATCAAACTTCCACCATTTATTTTTAAAAAACAATCCTTATTAAGCTTGGCGTGAGGAAGACACTGGGACAGAGCGCTAATTGGCGTGCCCTCTTTGGTGGATTTTCCCGATTGGCGCGAGGGCTGAACTGGCTAGTCGTGCCAAGGCCAAAAGATTAGTTTTTAGGGTTTCTCAAAGGAAACTTTCTTCAGAGGAATGATTTTCCTTGTCAAGGGGGATGCCATGAAAGTGATTTTAGGTCATGTCACTGCTCACATGTCACGGGAAAGGCCCTCCAATGTGTGGGGCGGGGAATTGCAGGGATGGTGACAAATTACTGTGTAACAGATGCCCCCTAAAGCATGAGGCCCGATAGAGAGAGAGAGGAGAGAAATGCTTTATGAGAACGTGCCCAACTGAAAACACTGCTATAAGAAACTTGCATAGACAAATACAACTGATATCTCAAATACATGATATGTGGTATGGTCGCAGCCATCCATAACAGAGTATACAATAATTAGGATCCAAGGTATGGACGTAGCCATCCAGTTAAGATCAGTACATAGACTCAGGTATGGTCGCAGCCATCCAAGCAATGATTCGTGTAACCAATCATGATAATCCACAAAATATGTAGCCTGGATTCCATGAGAAAAAATCCAAGGTCTTGCGCTCCATCTTGACCTGAACGGAGTACAAGTCCTAGCATGTGAATACGTGAGCTAAAGTCGAACATGCAAGAATGTCATTTGATTACCAGCGAATGATGAAAGCCATTAACAGACGTGAGAGGAACCACCAATAATGAAAATGGCCTTCAAGGTACTATAGGTAGAATCCACGGAATGTGAACAGTGAGCTGGCATTAAACACCCGTAGAATCATTCGATCGAAGGCCAATGATGAAAACCTTGTGTCGAACACAAAGAACCTGCCATTGAGTCATGCAGGCTCCAAGGTACCTGAAGGAAGTCTCTAGATCAGCTTCCTAGATAATGAGCTGGAGTCAACAGGAAGTGACCTTGATCAAAGGTGGGCCATACTGTTTCCCACATCATCGATGCAATATAGAGGAACATAATTTTGTGAATCAGGATCATGTTGGGGCTCCTATGTTTTGGTAAGTTTGGCAATACCAAAAGATAAGACAACATCAAAACCACTTTGGGACCTCTGGATCTAGCCCTCCTGGGTCCATAGAGGGATCTCTCGATAAATTCAAAGGTATATGTCTTTGAAGCTCAATTTTAAGATATTAGGCTAGTTATAGGCACAAGGTTTGTTTTGTTTTGTTTGTTTGTTTGGTTGTTGCAAATCATGAAGGAAGGTTTCAATATAAGACAAAGGAGAGAAAAGAGGATTTTAGGAAAAGGAGAGATAACTCAAGGAACACTCGAGACTATTGGGCAATGGAGTCATAAAAGGGTTTACTTGTTATTCAGTATCCAAGGCTTTCAATTGGGCTTGTCATCTAAAACAGAGGATCTTAAAGATGATAGTGTGGTATGAAATGATAAGGAATGAAGGTGAATGATAAGGAAACCTACAAGGTGACCAGTTAGGAATTAGATCTAGGGACAGGGCATCCCATTAAACATTTATGATCCACCCCCTAAAAGGTTAACTCTTCAGACAACAAGAAACCTTTAAGATTTAAACACAAAGGTGAAACCTGAGGTCAGAGAAAGGCTTTGAGCTTTCAATGCTTCAGCATTCAACATGAGGGAACTTAGAAAGGTTCAATTGATTGAAAAATACCCTAGCGAGACAGATTCAGTGTTCTAAACTCCAAGTATCCCAATTCTTTCAATTAAAACCCAACAAGAACATCTAAGAACAGATTCATAAATTCCTACATTAGTTAGCAGTGAATGACAGCTACTACACTGGTTAAATTACCTTGAATAAGTTCTCAGATAACACAATCAATAGAAAACATCAAAGATAAGAAGAGTAGGAGCATTAGGGTACCATGCGAGGGTATATCCTAAGCCAGATCTCTGATTCTTACTAGAGAAATGGAAAGTAATGAATTATAGAAGGAAAACAGAGAAAAAGGCAGAAAAATCACCGCTGCTTTAAATTAGGATCCAAAGAAATGTGCTTGCCATATTAAAGAGCAACGCCATTCATGCAAAAAATTTTCCACCAGCTTGATATTCAGTTTGAAATCATCTTCCGCAGCCTATCTTAAAACTTTACACATAGAATTATATCTCAAGAGAAACAGCTTACAATTCACAGATATCCGATCAACAACCAACAACAACCTTTACAATGTGTTTTTCTTGAGTTCTTATAGCTGAAAGAGAGGTAGAGGAGGTAGATAAAACACTAAAGGAAAAATTAAAATAGAAGTAGAAGAATGGCTTGAGGCCCATTTTGTCTTAATATCCATGCATTGATTTTTAATACTCTTTGGGTGAAAGAGTGGTCTTCGATGGGCTGATGGTAACTCTGGGTATGTTACTTAATGTAATTTCAGCTGTAGTACTCTGTAGTACTTCTGGTGATAAGAGAAAGGCAGATAAATGAATTTTAGGTCTGCCATACTGTGTAACAAATGCTCTGGCAATATTATGACTTTCTGTCAGGGTGTAGATCTTCTCCGGAGCTCGTTGTAGAATAAAAAACTATATGGGAACTTTTCCTTTCATGGGAAAGAACCTTTTGCGGATGTGTGACACTGATAATATTGTTTTTTGTGCTTTAGGCCTCATTAGGCCATCTGTGTTAATAACGAAGTCTTCAATATGGTACATTTTCTCTTCAAATTTGAATTAAATCTTAACATCTTCAATAATGGGCATAAAACCTCTTTAATTCATCTTTGATACTCTTTGCCTCTTCCTGACTGTCTTTGTCTATGGAAATGTAATTTTAATGGCCCTAGAGGTTTTACACTGATTTAGTACCCCTGATTTGGATAAAATATGCATTTAAACTGCCTCAGGAGTCTTCCCTGCAAATTCTGGCTCTGAAAAGATTCCTCTGCGCTACTGTGTCACTAATAGTGACGATGTAGAATAGAATGGTTTTAACCATATATATTCCCTGAAAAAACACGTGAAATGTTAATAAATCCAAGCAGGAGTGGAGGATGGATTCATTGGAAGGCTA
>CM076570.1:46456174-46509779 GCA_034641835.2 Pinus albicaulis
TGAGGATGGCAGCGTAGCAGAGATGAATGCGGTGGATGCAAAGAGAAACAACTAAAAAATGCAGTGTAATGGTGAAAATCGCATCTGATGGAGGCTTGGTGAAGAAATGATTTGAACCGTCCAATTAGATCTAGTGTTGGTAATGGATGACAATGATTAAATGAAGGAGTGAATTTAGAAGGTCAGGCAGAGATATAACCTTTTAATGTAAAACATTAAAATTTTAATGTGGGCAGAAGAAAAGGTTTTCAATGTAAATCATTCGGTTTCGACCTTTGGACGAAATAAAAATGGAATGTATGAAAATGCAATGAAATGAGGCTTCAGATGGTGGGAATTGGCATGGGCGGAGGTAAATTTAACATGGACCTTTAGATCTTAGGAGGATATCAACGGCTACGATGATCTGATGAAGTTCTATGGCCGCTCGATGAAAAAATATGCATGTGATGCGAGATGTAATGAGGGCCATTGATATGCCTAGATCAACGTTCGAGATTGCATGGAAGAGGTTCCAAAGGCGGAAGAGGGGAAGTGATTTTAGCTAAATAAATATTTTTTTTCATGTAATTAATAGGGAGGAAAGTGGTTTTAACTTTTCAAATGCGATATAGGTCCCCAGCTGACACATGGCCTTTTAAAACCGCCCATATCAAGTAAATTTTAGGAATTAACTGTCGAGCTCAAAGTTACGCGATATGGGTCCCTGGCCATTGGATCTAGGACCATGAGATCTGACGGTGGAAGATGGAGTGCAATACGAGGATATGCACGGTTGGTAAGGTGGGGGCTGATCAAAGGTGGTTTGAATGTGAGCCGTCCGATCAGCGCGATGAACGGTTGAGATTTACAGAGGGAAAACAAAGGCGGAGGAGTTGGTTAGTGGTCAGGAGGATTCTTGACCATTGGATCCTAGGGGATCAATGGTGGAGATTTTAAGATGAGGCGGAGGTAAAAGGGCCATATGAATGCACGGGAGTAAACCTAGCCATCAGATTGAAAGGGATGAATGGCTGGGATCCAATCGGAACTGGAGGAGGCAGGGACCAAAACTCCAATGGTGGAAGGAGTGATTACATCTAGACCGTTGGATTGGTGGAAGATCAACACAGGGTAAAATGATGAGAAATCTGGGCCATTGGATCGAAATGATGAACGTCTGGGATTCAATTGGGGCTTGGCCAATCGGGTATATGAAGAGTTGCGATTGGCACAATAAAAAGTTCCGATGATGCGATGGCCGTTGTATTTAGAGGGGAATCAAAGGTGGAGATTGCCATCGAGGGGGTCTACAAAGTAATGTTATGGGTGCGATGAAACGGGTGAGGACTATCAGATCTATTAATATCAACGACAGATATTTCTTCCGAGACCAATAAAACAAAACACCATCACATCGGGAGATTTCTATTTTACAAAGAAAACACGCTCTATTCAACTTCCGATTGCGATAAACTCTTTGGGGTTTAGCGCTTGGTCTCAGCACCTGGGTTCATATAGGGGAATTGGTTAAGGGGCTGGCCAAACAGGGGCTAAGCCTGTTATGTGGTAAAAAAATGGGTTTTTTGGCCTAAAAACAGAGTTTTTAAGGCTGAAAAGAGGTTTTCGGTAGAGGGAAAAAGGGAATTTTAAGCCAAATGATGGCATTCACATGGTTTAAAAAGAGGAATTAGATGCTTTGGAAGACTTAGGAAGGGATTTTTGGGGTCAAAGGGGGAACCTTGAGAAGGGTAAAAAGGGTTAAAATGAGTAATTTTGCAGGGATACAAAGGGGCAAATGGAGGCTTTTCTGAGCATAATCGTTTCATAGACAGTGAATATTTCTTGATGGAAATAGTAGTGAAAATCATTTCAAAGGAAAAGGACACATAGAGGCTTCAAGAATGAAATATTTTCATAGGAAATGTATCTCTTGAAGGCTCAGAAAAATATTTAGCCACCTATTTTCTTGACAAAAAAATTATAGGTTGCTAACAGTGGCTCCACATGGGGATGGCATCTTCTCGAAGGTGTCAAGAATTCAGAAAATAATTTTTGGAGTAGGCCAGATGCTCGATCCCTGAACCATATTTCTTCTCTGATTCAGCTGTTACAAACATGATGGATATTAATCAGTAGAAAAAATTCCCCAAACAATCTACCTACCCATCCTACAGTCCTAAATTTTTTTCTTCAAGCTGCATTTGAATTTGCAGACCTTCTTCATCATTTTCTTTTATTGAAAGCAAAAACAAAAACTAGTATAATTCTACCCTTATTCCTCCATGAGACCAGATTAAACTGTTGGCCTCATAGTTTCTCTACCTAATCTAATATTTTCTAGGATTAAACTATCTAGCATATTTCTTCTCTACATTCTACAACAGAAATTTAAAAACAGTCAAACCAGGATTAAACAGTTTGGTTTGTTGTGGGTCCATGGCATAAAGACAACTGCACATGAACTAAAATTGCAGAAAATTGAAAACAAAATCTCGAAGGCTTGGAATCTTGAAACTTTGAAGCATCCTTCTTTCCTTTGTGACTCAAGTTTTGAGCTTGCTAGAGTCACTTTCATATTCACTTTAGCTCTGGTTTTGGTCTAGTTAGAGCTGATCCTTCTTTCGTCTTTGCTGGTCCAGATTTTTAGCATTTTAGGACCAGTTTATTTACTTCATTTGGCTCAGGTTTTGATCATGTTAGAGCCAATATTTTGCACTTCAGAGGTTCATGTTTTGAGCATGTCTGAACCTGTATTTCTCTATTTTTGAAACATTTTCTCTTTTTCTTTGAAAACAAAGCAAAGCAATTGTATTTACAATGAAAATGGAAACCGTAAAACTGGAAATCAACAGTAGTAATGCTTGAGCATCCTACCATTGAGAGGACCCCCAAACAGATATGTACCATCTAGCTCTTGTATAAAAAAGGCATTTGAACCAATGGTGGACTAGATGATGTAAGGACCCTACCACAAACTATCAAATTTTCCATGCTTTCCTTTGTCTTCTCTCCTAGAGTCCCGTTTTAGAACCTTATCTCCAATTTTGAAGTCACACTTTTTTGTTCTTTTATCAAACAAATTCTTAATATTTTCCTGCACTTTTAGAGCTCTGTTATAGGCTTCTTCTCTTGTTTTTTGGAGATGAATTGCTTGATTTATCCTCCTTACCATATTGTCCTCTTTTGTTTGAATCTCTTGGACTAGTTTAATCACTAGTACCCCCAGGCTGGTAGGAAACACTGCCTTGGTTCCATAGACAATCTGATATGGTGACATTCCAATGGATTTCTTTGTTGTTAGCCTGTCAACCCACAAAGCATGCGCTAACTTGTTATGCCATGATTTATTATTCTCTTCAAGCAGTTTTTTGATGATGGTCACCAAGCTCTTGTTTGATGATTCAACTAACCCATTACCTTGTGGGTAATAAGCAGTTGAATGACCGAGTGCTATCTGATACCTGTGAAAAAAATCAATCATTTTCTTGGATCCAAAAGCAGCAGAATTATCAGTGATTATCTTTCTTGGGCAACCAAATATAGAGAGGATGTGGTCTTCTAGGAACTTAATGATAATAGAATCTGTGGCATTCCTAGAAGGTATGGCCTCTATCCATTTTGTGCAATAGTATGTGGCTGTAAGGATCCACTTGTGTTGTGCAGAAGAAGCAAGATGTATTTCCCCTATGAAATCTAGGCCCCATTGTTGAAAGGGAGCCTCAACAGCTATAGGTTGCAATGGTAAAGGGAGGAGCTTCCTTTTGCCCTCAAAAATCTGGCACTTATGGCAGGCAATTATCATTTTATGGATTTCATTGAAAAGTGTAGGCCAGTAATAGCTAGCTCTGAGTATTTTGTTAGTAGTGGCTTTCCAGTTTAAATGGCCTCCACACTCTCCTGCATGGAACTCCTTTTTAATCCTCTCTGCTTCAGTTTCAGGAAAACATTTAAGCAATAGACCATTTACATTTTTCTAGTATAAAAATTCATTTAGTGTGAAATAGTTTCTAGCTTTTAACTTTATGAATCGGGCTTTAGTTTTCGATAAATCAGGAGGGGCATTGAGGTGTGTGAGCACATACAGGATATCAGAATACCAAGGAGAGTTTTGAAATTGTTCTTCAACAGTAGGATCAAGCAATCCTTCATGTTCATCCAAGGCATCTACCATGTTTATGTTAAGGGCCTGCAAGTTAGATTTAGCCATTAGTTGAGCTAAGCCCTGACCTTTGATTAGTTTTGTGGGTTTTATTTCCAGGTCATACTCTAGTATTACAGTAATCCATTTTCCCCTCTTTCCATCCAGATCTTGGGACAAAATGTCTTTTACGACTATGTTTGGCACATAAGAAATGATGTGAGAATGCAGTATGTACACCCTAAATTCTTTCAAGGCCTTTACCTAGGCATAGGCCTATTTTTCCATTATGTTATATTTCAAGGGTGCATCCCTCAGAGCTTTGCTGAAGAAAGCAATAAGCTGTTCCATTCCCTCTAGATTTTTCTGCAGTAGAATTGCGGCCACTGTATGCTCGGAGGCAAAGGAAAATATCAGGAAATCTTTTGAGAAATCTGGGCTAATTAGGACAGGTGGACGGGTGAGTGCAAGTTTAACTAATTCAAAATATTTTTTAGCCTCTACATTCCACTTAACCCCTACACCTTTTTTCAGCATGTTTTCATATCTCTGAGGTGCTTAGCTAAGTTCGGAATAAACCTCCTTAAGAAGTTAATTTTACCAATAAAGGACTTCAACTCTTTTATATTTCTCGGGTGGGTGATCTGTAGTATTCCCTCAACTCTTTGTGGGTCTATTTTAATTCCATTTTCTGATATAATATGGCCAAGGAGCTTACCTTCTTGCAGGCTGAATATAGTCTTCTCGGGATTTAAAGACAGACCGAACCTTCTACATTTTTCAAAAACTTTTCTCAGATGTTTTAGGTGGTCCTCATTAGTATTGGAATAGACTGTTATTTCATCCACATAGATGACAATGAAGTGCCCTATTTCCTCCGAAAAGGCTATGTCTGTTGCTCATTGGAAGGTCACACCAGCGTTCATTAGTCCAAAAGGAATTTTTGCATACATAAAAGTGCCCCATGGAGTGGTGAAGGTTGTCTTAATTTGGTCTTTTGGGAGTACCAAAAATTGGTTATAGCCTGAAAAACCATGTAACAGGGAGATCCTTTTTGAGCCAACTACCCTCTATAGGATGTGTTCCATCTTTGGTAAAGGGTAATTGTCTTTAAGTGAGGCTCTGTTAAGGTTCTTGAAAACAATGCACGGTCTAATTTCACCTGTCTTATTTCTCACAGCTACAAGGTTGGAAACCCAATCGGAGAACCTCACAGGCACTATAATTCCTGCCTCATACATCTTCTTGATTTTATTTTTGACTAGAGGTAGTTGTTTCGAGTTAATCTTGCGGAGTTTCTATCTAACGGGTTTTTTGTTCTCTTTAAAAGGGATTTTGTGTTGTATAATATCTATATCGTAGGCTTTTAAGTCCTCATAGCTCTAGGAAAACACATCGATGAACTCTTTAAATAAGTCAATATATTTCTTTTTCATGTCTGTGGGCAAGGACTTAGCTAGTTTAATCATCTTAGGCTTATCTCTAGTGCCTATGTTGCATTCCTAAACATCAGAGTTTGAGTGTTCTATAATGGGTTTCTTTGCTACGTCATCAAAATAAAAAAGGTCATATAAAAGTGCTAGTCCTCTGGGTATATTCCTATCTTTTGACTGCAGCACCTCTATTTCCTCTTTTTATGTGTTCTTATATTCTTCGGTTTGATTTCCAAGTTGTTCAGTTAAAGTGTTTATTTCTATGTTATGAGGTGATTTTTCTTCATCGAGGGGCTCTTCACTCAGGCAGCTTTCATCAAATTTAGAGTCTAAATTAGAGAACTCAAACTCATTCCTACCAGTCAGAAAATCCTCTATCTTCTTGTTGCCCTCAAAGACCTTCTAATATTTTTCATTATCAGGCACTGCAAGTCTGTATTTTATCTAAATGATGATTTGTTTGTCACTAGGAGGTTTATGATATAAACTAGCTATGCAGGCTAATCCATTTGCGATGATATTCTGACTCCTAGGAATAAACACAAGTTCATACTCTACAAAGGTTTTTAGTAAATCCATAGCATCATTCCTGTACGCTCTCAATCTAGGGTGTTTAGCTGTATACTCTCCGTTCACTTGTTTTATGATTAACTTAGAGTCTCCGTGCAAAGCTATCCTTCGAGCTCTTATTTTTTTAATAGATTAAAGCCTAGGATGAGAGCCTCATACTCTGTTATAGTGTTTGTACATTTGAAGTTCAGATTAAAGGCATGAATCTCAGCATAGTCACTCTCAATGTTATGTAACCACACTCCCGCTCCTGTAGTCTTTCTAGTGCAAGACCCATTGAAATTCATTCTCCATAAGGTATCATTTTCAGGTTTATCATCATTTTCCTCCCTAACGTTGGTTTCATTGTTATGTTGTAATATGGGGTCTACATCATGGTGTGGGGTGTTTTGTTCTTCATGGTGTGTATGGAGTTCAGAGAGATGACTAGTCAGCTGTTTGTAATCTCGTTCTTGTTCACTCTGAGTTTCATCTTCAGTGCACTCTCCAAAGGTTCCTTCTTCATTTTCTTCTAAGTATAGAGTGGCCATTATGTTAAAATCTATGGGCTCTACCCTATTGTTTGTATCTCTATCATCTGGCTCTGGCTCATCTATGGATTCATCGTTGCAAAGGATAAAGGAGTCTAGATCTATGTGTACAGAATAAAGAGGTGAATTTTTAGTCTTTTTAGGGCTGCTAACCATAAACTTCATTCGTGCCTCTCTATACAGTCTCCTAAGCTGGCTAAAGACAGGAATTGTGGCATATGACCCATCCATCTGCATTGTACCTTACAGCTTGGCTCCCCATGACCTCGATAGCAACATGCCATACTTAGGTGGCACATCTGCCACTATAACATCCATAACCATACATTTGGCTAGAATATGGGTCAGGTTCACACACATATCTTTGATTAGGCCAAGGAATTTTACTCTGCTAGAGTCAAATGAATATAAATTTTTATAAGGATGAGTTATCTCTAGTCCTAACATCTCCATAAATACCTTAGGCATCAGGTTGTGTGAAGCCCCAGAGTCATGCATTGTGTTATGAAGGATCTTTTCATGGATATTGAGGCTGATATAAAAAGGAGGTACTACCCCTTCTTGAAACATCCCTTCTATCTTTGGACCAAACAAGAGGGCTGGTTGGTCATCACTTATATTGACAGTGTCACTGTCTTCACTTAGATTTAAAGCTTTCAAAATTTGGCCCTTATATACATCTTGAGTGGCTAGCTTAGAGAGTGGGACAGAGATTTTTATTTTAGCAATCTCACTTTATAAATTAAAGGGAGATTGACTCTTTGTAAGACTCAGACCTGTTTTGTTAGCCACTACTTTAGTGGCAGCTTCAATGTGTTGATTCTCACTATGTACAGTGCTTGTGGTTGTTTTATCATGAGCATTAGCTGCAGTGCTAGTGCTAGTGCTACTGGTTTTTTGACTTTGTTTATCATTATTTTGGCTATAATTTTCTTTGTTCTTCCCATAACTCTTAGTTGCTAATTTGTTGCTTTCAGTAGTCACTTTAGGAGTTTTCTCAGGCCTTTTCTTAAGGGTAATCTCAGAAGCTTTTGGTTTGGAAGTTTCCAAGCTCTTTTTGCTTCTAAGTTCATACTATTCTTTGACCTGCATAATGGAATTTTCAAATCCTAACCTATAATCCTCAGATTCTAACCTTTCTTCATCCCAATATGAGTGTGAGGTCTGATTGTATTTTTTGGAACAGTTGTGGATTGAGATGTATATTTCCAACATTTTTATTGTGGTTCCCTCAGACTCTTCTATTATCCCCTCATCCTCATCAAGGAAGTTCTCTTGAAATGGGGGTATGACTTATTGATGAGAGTCTCTCTATCTATTTGGGGGATTGTTTCTCCTAAATTTTTGGTTCTACTTATGATTTTGGTTTCTGTTCTAGTTATTGACTTGGATAGTCAAATTTTCCACCATCTTTCCTAGTCTCTCCATGGTTTTGGCTAGGATGTCATACTTGGGATCAGATGTGGAAGATGATGTGTCATCCCTATATGTTACCTTTTTCACAGACCTCATTCTGGCTCTCTTTTCAATCAGGTTAGCTTCTACACTCACTACTCCTTTTTGCCTATCTTCCAATGTGTTGTAATCTCTCTCCCTAAGCTGATAGGCCATGTCACCATCGAAGCCTTCAGGATATTTCACTAAATCCATGCCTTGGGGAGGTTTCATATGTGGAGGAAGAGCATTATAAATGCTATTAAACCTTGTAGAATAGTCATGGACACTCTCTCCTACATTCCTTTTAAGATTCTTGTATTCTAGTAAGATTTGGAGAGGGTTGGTCTTGAATTCCCATTTTTTTATGAAGGATTGATATAAAGAGGGAAGGTGATGGATACTATTAGGAGGCAGGCCTTTAAACCACTTCTTCACATCTCTTCCTAATCTCTAGGAAAATATTCTCATCTTGACTATCTCATCATCTATCTCCATATAGTCAAAGGAATATTCCATCCTATCGACATGGTGTTGAGCTATGCTAGACTCTTTTGTAGTGAAATGTAGGATTTTTAACTGATAATCATTGGGTAAAGGCACTAGAGGCTATGGTAACACCATAGGTGCATACCAAGCTGCCATAATGGTGTTTTGTGGAGGTAAAGGATTGGCTTGAGCAGCAGTTATGTGGATGACAGGAATACTAGGACCAGCAACACCCTGTTGAGCTGATTTAGGGTGACAGAGCCCCAATTTCTGGATGAAATGAATATCCGGAGGTGTAGATGAAGTGGTCTCTCTATCGCTAATGTGTTGAACACTGTGAGATGGTGAACCGGGAAGCTCAAAGTCTGACTGGTCTAGAGCACTAAATGACCTAGTTCTAGGTAAACTGCTTTGTGAGTCTAGGTCAAAATGAGTGTCTGATAGAGCTGTAAAGTTTTCTAGTGCAGAGTTAGCTCTATGGATGTGTCTGGAAATAGTTGTTTTTATAGGCGTAAGAGATTTCCTGAGGATGCTCTCCAGGTTGTCAACTATTTCAGGTGGGTTTGGGTTAGGATAAGCTCTTGCATGAATGGTTCTTGAAGCCATTATGTTGTCTTCAAACAAATAAGCTTAATCGTACTTGTTACTTTTGATATGGCTGATGTTGAAATGAAGGCTGGTCTCCCAGTGGAGTCTTGTGAAACTAAGATAATCAGCAGGCCTACTAATCACCAGTGGAGTCTTTAATCGTTGAAAGACAATGGAGTCTCCAGGTGGAAGGTTTAGAATGTTTCAAGAAGGTATACTATCCACCACAGTGATTAACCACCAAAATCAGGCTACTATGGTCTTCTTTGAGTTCTTGGAAGTGTTTAAAGGTGTGTTTTTCTCAAAGGTCCCCAGCATAGTCGCCATTATGTTGAGGTTCCTTTGTCTTGGCAATTTTGGCAATACCAAAAGATAAGACAACATCAAAACCACTTTGGGATGTCAGGTTGTAGCCCGCCTGGATCCAGAGAGGGATATCTCTATAAAGGCAAATGTATATGTCTTTGAAGCTCAGTTTTAATATATTAGGCTAGTTATAGGCACAAGGTTTGTTTTGTTTTGTTTGTTTGTTTGGTTGTTAGGAATCATGAAGGAAAGGTTCAATATAATAAAAAGGTGAGAAAAGAGGATTTTAGGCAAAGGAGAGATACTTCAGGGAACACTCGAGACTATTAGGCAATGTAGCCATAAAAGGGTTTACCTGTTATTCAGTATCTAAGGCTTTCAATTGGGATAGTCATGTAAAACAGAGGATCTTAAAGATGATAGTGTGGTATGAAATGATAAGGAATGAAGGTGAATGATAAGGAAACCCCTGAGGTGACCACTTAGGAATCATATCTAGGGACAGGGCATGCCATTAAACACCTATGATCCACCCCCTAAAAGGTTAACTCTTCAGACAACAAGAAACATTTAATATTTAAACACAAAGGTGAAACTTGAGGTCAGAGAAAGGATTTTAACTTTCAATGCTTCAGCATTCAACTTGAGGGAACTTAGAAAGGTTCAATTGATTGAAAAATACCCTAGCAAGATATAATTAGCATTCTAAAATCCCAGTATCCCAATTCTTTCAATTAAAACCAAACAAGAACATCTAAGAACATATTCATAAATTCATACATCAGTTAGCAGTGAACGACAACTACTACACTGGTTAAATTACCTTAAATAAGTTCTCAGATAACACAATCAGTAGAAAAAATCAAATATAAGAAGAGTAGGAGCATTAGGGTACCATGCAAGGGTATATCCTAATCCAGATTTCTGATTCTTACCAGAGAAATGGAAAGTAATGAATTACATAAGGAAAACAGAGACAAAGGCATAAAACATCACCGCTGCTTTAAATCGAGATCCAAAGAAATGTGCTTGTCATATTAAAGAGAAACACCAGTCACTACTACACTGGTTAAATTACCTTAAATAAGTTCTCAGATAACACAATCAGTAGAAAAAATCAAAGATAAGAAGAGCAGGAACATTAGGGTACCATGCAAGGGTATATCCTAAGCCATATTTCTGATTCTTACCAGAGAAATGGAAAGTAATGAATTACAGAAGGAAAATAGAGACAAAGGCAGAAAACATCACCGCTGCTTTAAATAGGGATCCAAAGAAATGTGCTTGTCATATTAAAGAGAAACACCAGTCACGTATAACATTGCCCAATAGATTTATATTCAGTCTAAAATCACCTTCCTCAGCCTATCTTACAACTTTATACAAAGAACTATATCTCAAGAGAAGCAACTTACAATTCCCAGATATCTGATCAACAACCAACAACAACATTTACAATGTGTTTTTCTTGAGTTCTTATAGCTGAAAGAGAGGCAGAGGAGGTAGATAAAACACTAAGTGAAACATTAAAATATAAGAATGGCTTGAGGCCCATTCTATCTTAATATTCATGCATTGATTTTCAGTACTCTTTGGGTGAAAGAGTGGTCTTCGACAGGCTGCTAGTAACTCTGGGTATGTTCTTTGATGTAGTTTCGGCTGTAGTAATATGTAGTACTTTTGGTGATAGTAAAAATGCAGATAAATGACTTTCAGGTCTACCATACTGTGTAACAAATGGTCTGGGAATATTAGGACTTTCTGTCAGGGTGTAGATCTTCTCCGAAGCTCGATGTAGAATACAAAACAATATGGGAACTTGTCTTTTCACGGGAAAGAACCTTTTGCTGATGTGTGACACTCATAATATTTTTTTTTTACTTTAGGCCTCATTATGCCTTCTTTTTTAATCACAATGTCTTCATTCTGGTACATTTTCTCTTCAAACATTGAATTAAATATTAACATCTTCAATAATGGGCACAAAACCTCTTTAATTCATCATTGATACTCTTTGTCGCTTCTTGACTCTTTGTCTATGGAAATGTAATTTTAATGGCCCTAGAGGTTTTACACTGAATTAATACCCCTAATTTGGATAAAATATGCATTTAAACCCCCTCAGGAGTCTTCCCTGTAAATTCTGGCTCTGAAAAGCTTCCTCTGCGATACTGTGTCACTAATAGTGACGATGTGGAACATAACAGTTTTCACCATCTATATTCCCTGAAAAAACATAAGAAATGTTAATAAATCCATGTGGGAGTGGAGGATGGATGTAGTGGAAGGCTGTGAGGATGGCAGCGCAACAGAGATGAATGTGGTGGATGCAAAGAGAAACGGCTGAAAAATGTAGTGTAATGGTGAAAATATGATCTAATGGAGGCTTGGTGAAGAAATGCTTTGAACTGTCCAATTAGATCTGGTGGTGTTAATGGACGGCGATGATTAACTTATGGAGGGAATTTAGAAGTTCAGGTGGAGATATAGCCTTTTAATGTAAAACATTAAAAATTTAATGTCGGTGGAAGAAAAGGTTTTTAATGTAAATCATTCGGTTTCGACCTTTGGATGAAATACAAAGGGAATGTATGAAAATGCAATGAAATGAGGCTTCATATGGTGGGACCTGGCATGGGCAGAGGGCGATTTAACATGGACCATTAGATCTCAGGAGGAGATCAATGGCTGTGATGATTCGATGAGCTTCTATGGCCGCCTGATGGAATAATATCCATGTGATGCGAGATGTAATGAGGGTCGTTGATCTGCCTAGATCAAAAGTCGAGATTGCATGGAAGAGGTTCCAAAGGCGGAAGAGGGGAAGTGGTTTCGGCTGAAGAAATAGTTTTTTTCACATGATGAATAGGGAGGAAGGCAGTTTTAACTTTTCAAACGCGATATAGGTCCCCAGCTGACACGTGGCCTTTTAAAACCACCCATATTACGTAAATTATAGGAATTAACTGTTGGGCTCAAATTTACGCGATATGGGTCCCTGGCCATTGGATATGGGACCATGAGATTTGATGGTGGAAGATGGAGCGTGATATGAGGATATGCGCAGTCGGTAAAGTTGGGGCCGATCAAAGGTGGTTTGAATGTGAGTCGTCCGATCAGCGTGATGGACAGTCGAGATCTGCAAAGGGAAAACAAAGGCGGAGGAGTTGGTTAGTGGTTGGGAGGATTCCTGACCGTTGGATCCTGGGGGATCAACGGTGGAGATTTGAAGATGAGGCATAGGTAAAAGGTCCATATGAATGTGTGGGAGTAATCCTGGCCATCATATCAAAAGGGATGAACGGCTGGGATCCAATCGGAACCGGAGGAGGTAAGGGCCAAAAATCCGATGGTGGAAAGAGCGATTACATCTGGATCGTCGGATTGGCAGAAGATCGATAGTCACAATTGGATTGGGGGTGACCAATCGTGGAACACAGGGCAGAATGAGAAGAAATCTAGGTCGCTGGATCAAAATGATGAATGGCTGGGATTCAATCGGGGCTTGACCAATCGGGGATATGAAGAGTTGCAATTGGCACAATAAAAAGTTCCGATGATGCGATGGCCATTGGATTTAGAGGGGAATCAACGGTGAATATTTCCATGGGGGGGGGGGGTCTATAAAGGAATGTTATGGGCGCGATGAGACAGGAAAGTACTATCAGATCTATTAAGATCAACAGCAGATATTTCTTCCGAGACCAATAGAGAAAAACACCATCGCATCGAGAGATTTCTATTTTACAAAGAAAACACTCTCTGTTCAAATTCTGATTATGAGAAGCTCTTTGGGGTTTAGCGCTTGGTCTCAGCGCCTGGGTTCATGGAGGAGAAGTGGTCAAGGGTCTGTCCAAAAGGGGCTAAGCCTATTATATGGTAAAAAAATGGGTTTTTTGGCTTAAAAACAGAGTTTTTAAGGCTGAAAAGAGGTTTTTGGTAGAGGGAAAAAGGGATTTTTAAGCCAAATGATGGGATTCACATGGTTTAAAAAGAGGAATTAGATGGTTTGGAAGAATTAGGAAGGGATTTTGGGGGTGAAAGGGGGAAAATTGAGAAGGGGAGAAAGGGTTAAAATGAGGAATTTTGCAGGGATACAAAGGGGCAAATGGAGGCTTTTCTGAGCATAATATTTTCACAGACAGTGAAGATTTCTTGATGGAAACAGTACTGAAGATATTTTCAAAGTCAAAGGACACACAAAGGCTTTAGGAATGAGAGATTTTCATAGGAAATGTATCTCTTGAAGGCCCAGAAAAATATTTAGCCACCTGTTTGCTTGACAAAAAATTTATAGGTGGCTAACAAATCAGATGAGAATCAGAGGAGGGTTGAAAGCTATAGAGGTCAACTTCTCTTGAACATATTGGTAGCACGACACTAGATTTGGTAGTATTTTACATCAAGAGATCTGAGGTCACGATGAAGAGGCAAAGAACAGATGAGAGGTCAAAGATAACCCAAACTCATGGAGGCAAGCAGAAAACAAGATGAGATGTCCCCAACCCGATACGAATGCAGACAAGTGCCATGTTCAAGAGTGACATAGTATCAACATGAAGATGATACTGGTTTAATTTTTTCCCCACTTCTTCTGGCGAGTACCCAAATTATTTTTTAAAACAAGCTTGAAGGGGATAAAATATGCTTGTGATATAAGTTTTCCCTTCGGACAAATCCAACCTAGTACATTTAGTAAGCCCTAGGAACGAGGAACTCGAGTATCTTCATTACATCAGAATCCGATGTCATTAGGTTTTAATGAGTCTGAAAAAGGAAGAAATCGACGTCTTTTCATGTTTAGAGAGTTTGAAAAGACAACAAAAAAGTAAACTCCTACAGTCCCTTTTCGTAGATAGTTCCTCAGATCTGAAAAGGTAGAAAACTATGTCTGAGAAAACGTCTTAGTCGCGATAGGCTAGGGTATTCCTTCTTCGTAAATAATCTATCCTAGCCTGAAAAAAGGGTAAACGTATATTGGGTAGATGTCGTTTTGCATCCAATTTAATGATATAAAAACAACAAGCAACTCGGCGATATTTTCATGTTTAGAGAGTTAGAAAAGAGCCTGAAAGATGACTCTAGTGGTGACCATGGAAAATTTTAGGGGCCAATATTTGCAGGTGGGCTAATTTTCCATGATTTTTCCAAAAAAAAAGATTGACCAATTTGCATTTTTTTGTAAACATGATTTGCCAAAATTTTATAATATAAATTTAATTTACCTTAAAAATAGCCAAAATTATATAGAGACTATATATAAAATCATTATAAATTTGTATAATTTTACAAACATGTCAATACAATTTTATACTTCACATATCAGGGACTAGTGAAATTCTCCAATGTTTTAAACTTCTAGATAATTTTCCATCCTTAAAATTATCCCTGGTGGTGACTTTTTCGTGTTTTTACCGAGTCTGAAAAAGTATAAAATACAACTCGTATCATCGTCCTAGTTGTGTGAAAACCTGTTGCTACATAAGAAAGCAAGCGTAAAACCCATTTTCGACAAAATATAATAAAATAATGGAAAAATAAGCCTCAAAACCTAATTTGATGTTGAAAATTTATAAATATGCCAAAAATAGTAAAAACATATTTACTTTTACTTTTTACCTCTTGTGGAGAGCAACAGTGAGTTTTGCTTGTGCGAACTTGTGGCGACGATTGTGGACAATCGAGTACATCATTTCAGTCCTCATTTTTTCCAGGTAAGAGGTGCTTCCATCAACCACGTTTCAATTCATTTTTTATAGAGTTCCACTATGATTTTGGATACCTGAGGGGATATTTGCAAATTTAGGGCTCGCCCAATTGGCATGGGTATTGGGCACAGACCCACACCAATTGGCTCCTTTTTGCAAAGGGGTCACACCAGTTGGCGCGTTTGTCAGAAAAACAGTCATGCCAATGGCGCAACCTAAATTTCCACTCAATTTTTACAAAAAATGAATCGATCAACAATATTTTTGAGAGTTCAAGGGATCTAATAAAGTGTTTGTGACCATTTTGGTGCAGATACACATTCATAATGGTGATCGAATGGAACGAAAGGGAGCATAGTGAAGAAGATGAAATGGCCATGGAGAACGAGGTATGTATGAACGCTATTCGGGATTGTGGCTTAAAAAATTTCTTCTTGACACCATTTCTCAGGGCATAACCTAAATTGCTGAAATACTTAATTAGTATCTAGGACGAGAACGAAGAGAAGTTTAGGCTTCGAGACCAAGTATTGGAGCTCGAAGTATCCAATGTTTTACTACATAACTGGATTGTCTTGGAGAGGTCCAATCCCAATCTTGACAGGTACTAGTCCATTTGGTGAAAAAATGTCAATGGTAATGGAAAGAGTGTGCCCAGGGGCATGAACCAGATCAGGTAGGGCGACATCCACATGGTTTCCAATCTATCACTCAGGGTAGTGCTCCATACCATTACGTGGGTTGTGGGGTCAGAAGCACCACACAAGGCTACTAAAACACAGCTCCTCTTAGCATCAGAATGCATGAACCCGACACTATTCGATTGGGCCATTGTCATAACAATGAATATCAAATGGCAGTTGACGAAGAGTAAGAAGACCAAACTAAAGTAGTTTGGGTATGGATCTATCTTGGTATCGTTCATCCTCAAATGGTTTTTAATATTCTAGGGCCAAGGGGCGATAGTCGCTGAGCCACCATTGAGAGAGCCATGGATGGCTCGATGGGCAGCACTCATGCCCAAATCAGGAGGGGGCCAACAAATGTCATGGAGACCCGAGTTCTTTGTATGGCTTCGGCGATAGCTGATCATCATAGAGCACTGGCCCTATGCTGGTACTAACTTCACGAGATACCCAGATCTTCCACTCCTGGAGGGAGAAGATTGGGATGAGGAGCTGGTAAGACTCTTTTTTATTTTGTGTATTGTATGATTTTTTTTTTATTTTTTTTTGGTATACATGCATTTTCTAACAAAAAATCCTATGTGTATGAATATGTTGGCCTAGAGAGGCCCGCCAGGATGTCGCCGATCGTACAAAGGACCCCGCTTGCCTATGACCCTCAAGGTGAGTGTGGCGAGGGGAGTGAGCTAGTTCAAAACCTGGAGGGAATCACCTGTGGGATCCCAGATTATGCTCGCCTAGCAGATGTCCCATTGGCTTATCACAAGCACAGTGTGGGGGTGCCTAGTCACCTTCATCATTTACTGAGGCGACTGGTGTGGGCAGTGACATGCTACCATGAGCACCACACTGATTAGTCATCTAGGCTTTTCATTTGCACATTTTGGAGAGACATGTTGTCTCTGGCTATTATTAAAACTAACATGTATATTTTTTAATTTTATGTGATGCACACAAACTGCATATATATATATATATATTTCTAGATGGATCTTTTTCATATATGATGATGTTTTCACATGTTGCGTAAATGTCTATCTAAAACCATGTTAGCTACTTCATCTGTTAACGCATTCATGTGTCTGGGTATATGTTGATATATAATGTAATCAAAATTCCTTTCCAGTAAATGAATACATAGGTATAGTCATAAAATGGATGGGTTTCTAACTGAATAATTACCATTGAGTTGTAACACTACAAGTTGTGAGTCCATATATACAAGTAATGCATGAATACCGAGGTTAACAACGTCGTTTAACAATTCCAAAATGACATTATTTTTCATGAAATTACTTGTGGTAGGCCCTAGACAAACACCTTGTAAATTTACTAACTCACCAACATGATCGTAGATTACCCAGGCTGCCGAGGACAAATTCCTGGTACTACGGGAGGCACCATCTGTGAAATCGACAAAAGGAGTAATAGACATGTGCACAATCAGGAAGACCTAATCAGCAGAAAGACACTTGCAAAGCACACCACACCACACATGCAAAAAAATGAAATCACTCACTTATGTACACACACCAAACCAGAATAATTCAAGCGTAGTACTTCTTGAGGTACAACCCGTTTATAGGTTGTGCCAGAGGAATACCTTCATAGTTGATTAGCTCGTAGGCCCCATTTTTTAATATTTTTTTGATGATATAAGGCCCATGCCACATGGGCTGGAATTTTCCCACTCCAATTTTATCATGTGCTTGGTCATATAAGAGGAAGAGGTCCCCTTCAATGAAAAAACGTGGAGAAACCGACTGATCAAAATGTTCTTTAACCTGTTTTTTCCATGCCTCAATAACCAAAGCAGCCAAGTGAAGAGTTTCGTCCAGTCATTCCAGGTACAAGAGACGTTATTCCTCTGGGGAAGTGTCGGGTAGTAATTCCACAGCCAACTTCAGCGAAGGGATCTCACATTCAACTGGGAGAGTCACTTCCAGACCATACACCAGTTGGAAAGGTTTGAATCTGGTTGCGCTCTTTACAGATGTTCGATAGGCCTAGAGAGCTGAGAAAAATTGGAGATGCCAATTTTATTTGTGAATACCAATCATTCATTGAAGAATCATGACTAGTACCTTGTTCACGGCCTCAACTTGGCCCTTCGCCTGAGGGTAGTATGGCATTGATCTGTCATGATGCAAACCCAACTTTGATGTCATCTCTCCCATCATGTAATCCTGAAAAGGAGTGCCAAGATTGGTGAAAATGTCTTGAGGAACTTCAAAACACGTAATTACATGGTTGAAAATGAATTGAACAGCTATCTTACCGTTGACAGCTAATGTAGGCATCGCTTCCACCCACTTAGTGAAGTAGTCCACGACAACGATTAGTCCACGACATGGATCTTTTTCATATATGATGATGTTTTCACAAGTTGCGTAAATGTCTATCTAAAACCATGTTAGCTACTGCATCAGTTAACGCATTCATGTGTCTAGGTATATGTTGATATGTAATGTAATCAAAATTCCTTTCCAGTAAACGAATACATAGGTACAGTCGTAAAATGGATGGGTTTCTAACTGAATAATTACCATTGAGTTGTAACACTACAAGTTGTGAGTCCATATATACAAGTAATGCATGAATACCGAGGTTAACAACCCCGTTTAACAATTCCAAAATGACACTATATTTCATGAAATTACTTGTGGTAGGCCCTAGACAAACACCTTGTAAATTTACTAACTCACCAACATGATCGTAGATTACCCAGGCTGCCGAGGACAAATTCCTGGTACTATGGGAGGCACCATCCGTGAAATCGACAAAAGGAGTAATAGACATGTGCACAATCAGGAAGACCTAATCAGCAGAAAGACACTTACAAAGCACACCACACCACACATGCACAAAAATGAAATCACTCACTTATGTACACACACCAAACCAGAATAATTCAAGCGTAGTACTTCTTGAGGTACAACCCATTTATAGGTTGTGCCAGAGCAATACCTTCATAGTTGATTAGCTCGTAGGCCCCATTTTTTAATATTTTTTTGATGATATAAGGCCCATGCCACATGGGCTAGAATTTTCCCACTCCAATTTTATCATGTGCTTGGTCGTATAAGAGGAAGAGGTCCCCTTCAATGAAAAAACGTGGAGAAACCGACTGATAAAAATGTTCTTTAACCTGTTTTTTCCATGCCTCAATAACCAAAGCAGCCAAGTGACGAGTTTCATCCAGTCATTCCAGGTACAAGAGACGTTATTCCTCTGGGGAAGTGTCAGGTAGTAATTCCACAGCCAACTTCAGCGAAGGGATCTCACATTCAACTGGGAGAGTCACTTCCAGACCATACACCAGTTGGAAAGGTGTGAATTTGGTTGCGCTTTTTACAGATGTTTGATAGGCCCAGAGAGCTGAGAAAAATTGGAGATGCCAATTGTATTTGTGAATACCAATCATTCATTGAAGAATCATGACTAGTACCTTGTTCACGGCCTCAACATGGCCATTCGCCCGAGGGTAGTATGGCATTGAGCTGTCATGATGCAAGCCCAACTTTGATGTCAGCTCTCCCATCATGTAATCCTGAAAAGGAGTGCCAGGATCGGTGAAAATGTCTTGAGGAACTTCAAAACACGTAATTACATGGTTGAAAATGAATTGAGCAGCTATCTTACCGTCGACAGCTAATGTAGGCATCGTCTCCACACACTTAGTGAAGTAATCCACGACAACGATTATATAATCATGCCCCCCGACCGAGTGAGGGTTACATGTCATAAAATCTATGCCCCATTTGGTGAAAGGGCCTACTGTAATGACAATATGCAAAGGTATGGGTGGCGCACGCATCTTGCACTGAAATACCTGGCACGCATGACATTTTCGAACTGTAAAAATACAAGCCTTGAATATAGATGACCAGAAGTAACCTGCACGTAGAATCTTATGGGTGGTAGCATATCCGGACATGTGACCACCATAGGTGCCACTGTGATAGTCATTCAGGACTTTCTCAGCCTCTTCCAGGGTCAAGCATCGGTGGAGCAGAGAATCAACTCCGACACAATACAGGGTATCTCCAACATTGCGATATGGTTGAGATTGATGCCGAGCACGACGTCGAGCATCCTTCATCAACTTGGACTAGAAAGTGGATGTCTAAAGGTACATGATGATGTCACCATACCATGGATCATGAGTGTTGATAAGAAAGATCATTTTATCCAAGATGTGATCCTCGGATTTGGATGGAACGGAGTCTGTCGTGAGAGAGCAGATAAGATCAGTAAAAACCAATCATTTCATCGATTTGGCAGTGGTGAACTCCAAATCAAACTCCTGAAGGATGAAAATCCATTTGGAGTACTTTCCCCCTAAAAATTGTCGAGAGAGGATGTATGTCATGGGGTTGCAGTCAGAAATCACGGTTACCGTATGCAACCAGATGTAATGGCAGAACCCCTAAATGGCCTGGACTACGGCAAGCGCCAACTTCTCGACGTGGGCATATCACGTTTTAGTGTCGAGAATATTTTGAGACAGATAGTAAACCACATGTTCGTTTCCATCGTCATCATCCTATACTAGAACCATGGCTATCGTGTTGAACGCAGTGGCCAAATAAAGGGTAAAATCATGATGATAGTTGGGAGGATGTATTAATGGAGCATTGATGAGAAAAGTTTTAAGTTTATCAGAGGATTTCTAGGCAATCTTGTCCCAATGGAAGGGAACATCTTGTTTCAAAAGTCGCGTAAACCCCTTGGCCACTTCTACATAGTTTGGAATAAAGCGATGTAAGAAGTTGGCTTTTCCCTATAGACTCTAAATTTGATGCAATGAGGATGGGGATGGGAGGTTAACGATGGTCTCGACCTTGAGTGGGTCAAGGCGAATTCTGTCTTTGGAGACGATGAATCCCAAAATATGACTAGAATCTACACAGAAGACGCACTTGTGAGGATTCAGCCTAATATTGTAACGTCTGCAGTGGAGGAAAATATGGCGGAGGTGTTCAGGATGGTCCTGACACTAAGCTGAATGGGCTGGAAAATCATCCAAATATCGCTGAAAAATATGACGTATGTCATGGAAAGCATAGGACATAGCACGTTGGAAGGTGGCTCCAACGTTTTTTAAGCTGAACTGGAGCTTCTTGTAAGAAAAAGTACCCCATGGACAGAGAAAGGTGGTCTTATGTTGATTAGCGGGTAAAATATTAATTTGATTGTAACCTGAGAAGTCATCCATAAGGGAATATATCTCACTCCCCATGCAATCATCGATGATCTGATCTATAAAGGGAGTGGGGTAATTATCCTTAGGACAAGCCCGATTAATGACTTGGTAGTCAACACAGACCCGTATAGTGCCTTGCTTCTTATCTACAAGGACAATATTAGAAATCCATTCTGTGAGGGGAATTGGATATATGAAGTCCGTGTTAAGAATTTTTTCAACTTTTGCCTTTATAGCTGCGGCTTTTCGGGGATGCACTACGTGCAGATGCGGACAGATGGGTTTCACACCTGTGTAGGTGGGAATTTCATCTACGAATATACTGGGATCAATCCCAGGCATCTCTTCATAGGAACATGTGAAAACATATCTGAATTCATGAAAAAGGCTCGTGTATACTTAAATCTCTTCGGGAGAACAAGTAACTCCCAGGTGAATGTTCTCGACTACACTCGGTTTGACGGAGATTTTGATAGGCATGGTTTGTGTGATGTTATTCATATTTCCCTCGGAAAGAACCTCAGGAGTCAATATCGGTGTTTGAAGAGGCGGAGTGGAAACCTGAGATGCAAATCACTCTAGACAATTAGACATTGCCCCCAGGCCAGGCATGAACGAGGAACGATGATGGTCGTCACTCCACGACAGATCTTCAAGAGACATCGTTTCAATGATAGCTTCATCAGAGGGGAAGACTTCTCTTAAAGGATCGGACGAATCTGCATCGCCAAGCCAAGGGGATTGAGAATATACATCTAGAGCCATGCTCAAAGGAGTATGTTTAGAAGGAGGAGGATCTGATGCAGCGACGATGATATCGCAATAATTGATCTCGACTGGATTCAAAGGCATCGATTCCCAAAAATAGGTCACGTGTTCAAGCGAAGGGATGATCCAACGGTCATCTGACCTAGAGATCATGTTAACTTGAATGGTGTGCGATGGTGGCACAGGAAAAATACCCATGAGAGCAGGGTCCTTGAAAAGACCGGGTCCTACAATGTCAGTGGGATTGGGGATTTTATCCATGTAAGGTATGTTGTTCTCGGAGGATGAGTTGAAGAAATAAAACTGATCGAAAATGATAATTTTTCCCTCATGAGGAAACTTCAAAAGCTGGAAGAGGGTGGATGGAATGAATAGCATGGCGTGAGTCCAGCTGTGACCAAGAAGGCGATTGTAGTTGAGCTTGGCGTCAACCAATTCTACTTCTACATTGACTGTCTTACCCTGTAATGTGATCGGTAAACTCTCAAGAACACCTAGGGGTTTTTATTCCCTACCATCAAATGCCTCTAGGGCATTGGGAGATGAAGTAAGAGCTAGAGTGCCAATGGCCTTCCAGCAGGCAGATGAAATAACACAGGTGGAAGCACCTTCATCCACAACGGCTCTGTGGATGTTGAGGCCATTGATACCGACTTGTATAACGAGAGCAATTTGATGTGGAAGTAGGGGGATAAAATTTTCCAAGTCGAAGGAGAGAAGACTAGAATCGGTGGGATCAATTCCTCTAACTGCGGACAACAGATATTTTCGTTACGATGGGAAAATTTGAAGCACTTCCAACGCAGACATTGCGGAAGGTGCCTGTGTGAAATCCTCAACAACGCTATAGTGCTAAGCGGCATGGGCATTTGTATTATAGGAATATTTTCACAGAACACCTTTAAAAGGTGGCCTTACAACAGGTTCAACACTAGGCTTCTCAATTTCTAAAGGACCAGAGACAGGTGGGGGAGGTGGGACGTCAACAACTTCCTTCCCAGCTGTGTGGTGTGATCCAGTGTAATCCTTCGAATGAGTAACAATCGAAACAGGTGCGACACCATTCATCATAAAAACTTGGGACCCAAATGGTGCAGATGGTGAAGGCTTCTCATCCATATGGGTCTGCTGAGATGGAAACGGTTCTTTGAGAACTGCTGGAGTCCATTTAGAGCCTTTTAGAAGTTGACTCACATTAGATTGTTGGGGACAATCTTTGGTGTAGTGGTCTCCTTCACAGATCAGGCAGGGGTACTTTGGTTTGCGTTGGGAACCATCATTAGCATGAGGTTTAGAAGACTCTGGTTTTGGGGCATCAGGTTTGGATTTTCCTTTGCCCTTCTTCTTCCCTCTGGAGGCCTATTCCATAGGATTGGCTTGAACGACATTGACCTCCTTGGTCTTACCAGAATCTGGAGGGGTGGGAAGAGCAGAATTATTGGAAGAATTTGACTTTTGCTTCCCATTAGAGGACTTCCGAGAAGTCTGAGAGATGGAACAAATAACACCATCCACTGATGGGGTAGCTGGTGCTTTAGACCTTCCTGGATGCGTGGCATCAGTCAATATATCATATAGTGTGCCAGATTGAGATTACACCAATTCAAGGTACTGGGCACAAGCGATGGCTTGTTCTTAAATTACACATGCCCCCATAGAAATATCTTGAGCGATGTTGTTAAAAAAGGAGGTAGTGAACCAATGTGTTAGAAGCTAATCAGGAATATCGAACTTGATCAGTCGATGATGACGTCGCCACTCATGAATATGATCAAATATGTGAGTGGCTTTATCTTGCTTGAGAGAAGTCAGGAGATGCGTCCTGGCTCCGTAATGAACCGGTAACTAGAAATGTGTCAGAAAATCCATAGCTAACGTATTAAAGTATTGAAAGATACTGCATGGTAGTTCTATATACCACTTAGCAGCAACACATGTAAGAGTGCGCTAGAAAAGATGCATACGAATTGAGTCATCCACCCAAGAGTTTGAAGAACACCATAGATGGTAGGTCATGACATGAGCTTGGGGGTCCTCTCTAGCTTTACCCTCAAATTTAGGATAGTCACCAAGCACCTTGGTCGGAACCGAAGGCCAATAAGGATTGTGAAGAATCGGATCATTGGTCAATTTACATACATTCGATAATTCCAACATGGCAAGGAAAGGAAACTGAGGATTGAAAGGCATACCAGGCCCTTGATAAGGACCTATAGCTGTAATCCACCCTGGTTGAGCATAAATTTTCCCCCATTGGTTTTGTCCCGGAGGATTCTGAATATAGGGGGTGTAAGTTGTATAATTGGGCTGATACGGTTGCTGATAACCAGTGTAAGAGGGTTAATAACCAGGGTACTAACCTTGATTATATGTAGGCCCCGTTTAAGCAGTGTATGGATTTGACTGTTGAGTATAGGTATAGCCTAGTTGTTGAAGGTAATAACCAGAACCTTGGGGCAGGTTGTAAACATATCGAGACTGACCTTGAAGGTAATAACCGCCTTGGGGTCAAGCGGGCTATTGGTAAGTGGGACCCTGTTGAGCCTGATAAGTTGGGTGCAAAGGAAGATTTGGCTGTGGCAGAGAATAAATCAGCTTTTGAGTAGGGTTGACTGGATGTGCAGGTTAACCTGGTTGAGCGGGCTACCTTGGTTGAACAGGTTGACCCAGGTGAATTGGTTGTCCTAGTTGAACAGGTTGACCTAGTTGGCGAGGGACACGAGGTTGCCCCGACTGAGCCGGTTGGCCTGATGGCGGGATGGGGCCAGGTTGCGCCTGATAACTAGGTTTACCTGTGGCAGGACCATAAGATGACCCTGGTTGTGCAACATTCGGACCAATAGGAAACTGTAGTTGATGAGGTTGCACCATAGGCTGGGAAGGGTGGACTTGCACCCCAGGACCATACAACAGTCTAATTTTATACCTCGGTTGACCTGTGGGTTCTTTAGGTTGCCCTTGTTAGACCATAGAGTGAGGATGTAAAGGTTGACTCTGAGGGTTGTATGATTGTCCTTGCAGACTATACAACAACCCCTAATAGCCCAAAGCTTGGCCTTGTAAGGGTTTTCCTTGCAGGTCATATAGATAACCAGGTTGACCTGAAGGTTGGCCCTGGAAGGGTTTTTCTTGCGAGTTAGAAGGTTACCCAGCCTGGGCATATAGAAAACCATGAACATACTCATAAGCCTCTGGAGCAGGTAAACATAGAGGGTTTCCCTTCTCATTGTATTGATACAGAAAAACATAAATAGGGGTACCATCTAGTCCATAATGGGAAAAATAAAGATGGTTGGGATCTTGGGGGGATTGACCAACCTCGGAGTTTGACGGCTGTAAGGACAACCGATACTCCTCAGGAGCGATATTATCTGGAATATCAGATGCTATGTATATTTCCTCAGGAATTAATGAGGTCCTGGTGGACTAATTAGTGACAGCGGGCGTAGATGCAGCTATGTAGACAGTAGGCCTAACAGGTACTGACGTGACCTGAGGAGATGACGTGAGAGGTGTCGATGGGGACATCCCTAACGAAGGGATAACCGGCCTCGTGGACGGAGTTGATACTCCCATGGAGGCCACAACAGCCAAAATCTAACTTAAGGACCTATATCCCACTGGAAGCGAAGGACCAAGTGAAGACATGACAAAAGACTCGGGGTTGTTTTCTAGGAAAAGGTGGTAATATTCACCAGATGTAGGAATTTCCTCACTAGGAGAAGGACTGGGTGAGTCCATATCTAACCCTGCCGCTAGATGTTCTAAAATATGGCGAGGAATAGGAGGTATAACAGCAGCTAAGAAAGGCGATCCCGATGTAAGAGAAGGGAAATATTCCCCTACTCAAAATCCAAACCAAGCATTGGGTAAGGGCCAATGGAATTCAACTGGTCCACCAAAGGGAAGCTTAGATAGAACCGGTCCCCTGTCGGGAAGCTCAGATACAATAGGTTGCTAAGGTTCAACAAAGGACTGAGAGACCTCTGACGAATCGTCTGTGTAAGGACTACCAGTAGACGAAACTGAGGGTTCTACCACTGTGACAGTAATGAAAAGAGGAAGATATCAAAACAAAGACACATGGGAAAAAACCAAGGCAAAAAATCAAATGGCTAACAAACAATCTCTAAAAGGGCGTGTGATCATAGGTGATTAATTTTACCACATTGAAACTCGGAAATTTTACCGTTTCATGTTTTAAGAGTCGAGAAACGAGTAAAAGATGACTCTATCTCTTTCAATTTGGAAACAAGCTGTTGCACTAAAAATTGTCATCTTGACATTCTGCTATTTTTATGAGCTCATTATCACTCATATTTCCTCCTTTGCAAGTCTAACACATCAGTTCCTCATGTCAAGACTTTAAAATAAGAGAAAAGTTCTTAAAAATCTCCTTAACTTTGGTATCGCACTTTCTCTATATCTTGCCTGCGGTCCCGCACCTAATGATCATGAATCCTGCGTACTTGAATGCACTTTCTCTGTGTTATGGGTGCAGACCCTTGTAAAAGATTAAAAAGGTGCATGTAAACTCAAAACGCTCACTTTCAGTAATTTCTAGAAGCCTCTAGAAAGAATCTTGTGGTTGCAGAACCGCTCTTTTGAGGTTCATGTCTCCCTTACCTTATGGAGCTAACCCCTTGATGTGAGAAGCTTATCCCTTTGAAGGAGGATTCTATCCCTTCATACCTGGAACTGAAACCTCCTCTTTTTCACTATAAAAAGAGGCATTGGGTAGCCTCAAAGGGATTTCAAGCTTTAGAATTATTTGAGGTTAAGTGCTGTTGGGATTCAAACTCATTTGACTGAGATTTTGTGAGGAGAGATCACATACCTATATCTGTCTCAGTTGGAAGAGTGCAAGGCTTGTCGAAGTAGAGGAGATTCTTGCTTCGGACCCTGGGAAGGCCTGTTCAACATCAAGGCTAAGGTTGTAAGGTTTCCTTATTTCAAAGTTAATACAAATGAATTCATTTTTCTCAATAAGCTGTTAATTAACTGTTTATTTCATGGATTCCTTGATCACCATGATAAGCATGATTTATGATGTTTACTATATAGGTGCTATTTAATTTTTTCTTGTTTGTGACTGCAGGTTTACAAACATAACTCCTTCAAGTGCACAAGGGACAACAACTTCGAACAAACATTGGATCTACAATAAGACGTTGACACCTTTATAGTATTATTTTATAAATCACATATGTTTAGAGAAAGATAGGTTTATTAGGTTGTTTGTTGCTAGATTGCCTTTCGGTACTAGGGAGGTCAATCTTGTCCACAAGATTTATCTATTCGCACAACAAATTGGCAACTCCACTAGCGATCGATCAACGATCTGATGTCAAACGAATAAAGGCTCAGTATTATATAAATGTTACCCCTCATAATTTTTTAGAATGAGACCTAGTCTTAGTGTACGATCAAGCCAACGATAAGCTAGGAGCTGGAAAATTTGTTCCCATGTGGCATGGTCCTTTCATTGTTAAGCGAAAGCTACCAAAAGGGGCCTGTCTAGTCAATTTAGTGTCCTAAATTACTAACATAAATTATCAACCAGGGCTAGTAAACTGATGAAGTGTGATGCACTATATGTGCCTAAGTATCCATTTTTCTTACTTCGCTGTTTTTAGTGTTTTATTGATTTTTTTGGGTTTTTATATTTGATCTTTAGTATGCTACTCTATGCTAAAAATATGAAGTTAGATTTATGTCAAAAAGGGAGAAAATGAAATTTTAATGAATAAATGAAAACATAGTTTATTTTAAAATTATGTGCCTAACTAGAAAATGATAAAAACAGAGAGTTTTAATCCATGGATATTACAGCTTCTAAATGAACATTCATGAAATGAAAAGTAAATCAAAACACTACAACTTAATCTGATTCATTTAGTTAGAGATTTGTTGGAAGAGCTTGTGAAAAGATTAATTTTAATGTAATGAGGATCTCCTAAAACATAAAAGAAAAGCTGAAACAACTTATAACATTACAACTAAATCTCATTCATGAGTTAGAGGTTTATTGGAAGAGCTTTTGAAAGAGATTAATCATAATGTGATAAGGATCTTCTATGAAGCAAAAAAATCTATAACTCACAATATTACAACTTAGTCTCATTCGTGAATTAGAGTTTTATTGGAAAATCTTTTCAAAGAGACTAACTACAGTATAATGAGGAATCTAATATGAAATTGTGTGAACAAAATATTTCTTATACAGATATTGACAGTAGGGGCTTTTACTATTATTTTCACCTTTACTAGAAAGGATAAAACCAGAAGCTTCTGGCCCTCTTACTGACTATGCCTAAAGAAATATAATGTAAACACTAAATAGATCTGGCAAATGAGAATCTTCTTTTTAACTAAATAACAGAAAATGAAATGCTAATAACTCAAAATATCACAATTGAATCCCATTGATTTAATAGAGATGTATTGGAAGATCTTGAGAAAGAGACTAACTGCAATATCATGAGGATCCTTTATCTAAGAAAATGACATGAAACATAATGCTAAAAGCTATGATTTCAGAAAGAAATCTAAGTAAGGAAATATGACAAAACAGAATTTAAAATGACTTATCTAGAAAACATGCAAAACCTCCTCGAATAGCAGGGGCCCTCTGCTACCAATTTGGTGTAATCCTTAACTCCTTGAAGATGTGATCAAAACATCATCAAAGAACTAAACTTCTTTATTGATAAACTCACAAATCTACATCCCATTCCATCTTAAGATTTGTTACAAAACACTCTCTAATCCTTTCTCTTCTTCTCCTATTTTTTCACTACTACCCATGATAGGAGAAAGCTTCTCCTATTTATACAAAATATGAGAATTTATCTCATTTATGGGGGTCCATGAATCTCTCCCTCCATCTCTAGATTTACAATCAAAATAGGAAATGATAAAACACATGTCTTTTTAGAGTTTCAACACAAATAAGAAATGAGACACATGTCCTCATGATCCCATGATCTTCTCCCTCCATATCTAGAGTTACAATAAAAATAGGAAATGATAAGACACATTTCTTTTTAGAGTTTCAACACAAATAAGAAATGAGACACATATCTTCTTAGAGTTTCAATACAAAAAGGAAATGAGACACATGTCCTCATGATCCTATGATCTTCTCCACTCAAATTCGAATTTGGTTTTGGGAGGCCACATAAAGGTCTTTTAGAAGCTTCCTTTTGACCTACACATGTCACAAAACTCATAACACATATATAGATATATGAAACTATGTTAATTTTTTAGTTTCTAATCATAAATTCACTTTAAATACATAAAATAAATAACTTTGGAAGACAAGGATCCTAACCCATATATTTATGAAAATGGTTACTTGATGTAGGGTTTTAGGTCAGATGGCTCTGAAATAAGAGCTGAATGGTTATGACATAATGGAAATATGTATGAATATGGAAAACACTTTTGAGACTCAACAGGGCGTATGAGCTAATAGATTTCGACGGTGTCCCTTTAGATAAACCCAGAAATGGGCTTTATCTGAAGAGATATTATGCTTAAAATTGGTGTGGAGATTTTTTAGATTAGATTTTTTTACTGCTGGTGTGTCTTAGATTAGAAAAGCATGCCTAGTTTAGAGTGTGTTTTTATCACTATTCTTGCTTATCTGAGTTTTACTCTTGATATTGCAGATGTCGACATCTCTTCAAACCTACATTGGTTTCGCTGATGGTGCTTGTCGTAGTACACGAAACATTTCTTCTGCAGCTTGGTTTATCTATTCACCCTCTGACGAGTTAGTATCCATGCATGGGGTAAGCCTTGGTCAAACAACGAATAACATTGTAGAGTATAGTGCAGTGATTGAGTTATTATCTGAATCCATATCATTTTGAATTCAGAGTTTGATTGTTACGTTGGATTCTAAACTTGTTGTATTAAAGCTTAACAGGGTTTATGCCATTATAAATCTAGTGTTATTACGGTTATTTTTAAGAGTTCTTCTCTTGGAACGTGAATTTGATTACATTGAATATCAACATATTCCAAGACATTTAAATACGTTAGCAGATGCAGTTGATTCTAGTATGATAAATCGAAATTTGCAATAATCAAAACAGTAAATTAAACAACATTCAATAACATGTACACAGATAGCCGGTAATAGTGATATATCATAGCATAGAAGTTTGTTTCAAAAATATACATTGTCTTCGATCATAGGTTGAAAACACCTTATCATCGGCAAAAATGATAATACAAAAGGTCAAAAATATGAGTCTACAAAATGATCATCCTATCCCTAATGATGATCACGATAAGACACCACTATCCGGGCCACCCTACACAAAAACCTCCTAAAAGGTCCTGGGACATCAATTACATATCCCTGTAATTTGAGCGGAATATCATCTATGTCAGTCTCTGGAATGTCTAGAGTCAGGTGCTCTAGGTGATGCTCTAAATTAGACACAATCTCTGCTGATTGGCCTTCTGGGGCTGGTGCGGATGCAGCTGGATGCCTTCTCTCATAAGGCTAGAGATGGATTGGTCATCGTGGGCCCACATCTACATTTAAACTTTTGATTATTATTTTTTGGACGATTAAAATACAAAAAATTACAAATTACAAATTGTTGAAAATGATTTTTACCTAATTCATCCCACTGTTCCCCTACTGGGAGAGCCATCTCTTGGTCACCATGGAAATCTATCCCAGCATATGGAAAGTCCTCTATAACAAAAAGTTGCCGTTCTAGCCAATGAAAATTTGAAGAAGGAAATCGAACAACCGCGACGCCCTCAGCAGCGTGAGAAGCCATCAAAGCAACCCAATGAACCATCCTAGGTTCTCGAGGTTGATCAACATCAACAGGAATGTTCTAAAGAGCTAAGATGGGGATCCTCTCTAGAGAAAAGGTGACTACAATGGATCCATATCCAAATTTTTTTAGCTTTCCATTCTTTGCTCTAGTTAGTTGGCCTTTTACATTAGCCAACACAGCTTCGCACCAGTTGAAAATGGTGTCTCGAAAACAATCTACAACAATGTGCATCTGTGAACCAGTAGCCACATGCAACGCTATGCTCCCACACATTTTGGTGATAGCAAATGCAATAAATTTAAGCTCGGGATGTGTTAGAGTCGGTCTCTTCATCCCTCCGTCAGAGATCAAAATCTCTTTTGTTGCATTTCATTTTAGGTGTCCCATTCAGTTTAGTCAGCTGCATTCCATTAGGAGCATGGATCATCTAACGGAAGGGTATTTTCACTCATATCTCTCATGCCTTGTACCTTCTGGCTCAGGTTTGTTCATCAAAGTCCATCAAAATCATTTCCAGTCAATTAAAGTCAATGTTTGGTCTTTTGGTGAGAAAAGATTCTTTTTAGGGTTTTTCAGTCTCATTAGGTCTAGGGTTTCGCAAATTTAGTCTTAAAAGTGCCCAATAATGCCAGCAGACACATGAGGAAGGTTCGAATGAGTTTTTGTTTCAAAAATTTCATCGTCATAATGTTAGATCATGATTCTTCTTCAAAACTCTGTTTTGAAGAAAAATCGTCAAATTCATCCTTTGTAATAAATGTAAGGTAATTCTCAAAGTTGTTTCAGTGGTGAAGTTCTTCAGGCGCAGCCTTGGTCACCTTTGCCAAATTCCATGTCAGCTATCCTTGCAAGACAGACAAGAGACTCATCATTCAGCTAAAAAATCAAATGAAGCAGAACAGACTTTCTTGAAAAGTGTCAAAGTTTGCACATTACAAAAATGGGTTTGCCCAAATGAAAAATCAAAACTCCTTGATATATATAAGATATTTCAATTTCAAACTCCAATTGCATACCAAATACATCAAAGAGCCAAAGTGAAAACGTGAAGGAAGCAAAATTCAGTGTGAAAGCCGAAACTATGGTGAAGGCAAGCTGTTCGGCGCACTGGGCATTGGGCGCGGCGCACATAACCTGCGTGGCGCATAGAGCCATTCTACACAGTGTAAAATTGAACGTGCGCGGTGCATACAATGTGCGCAGCGCACTGGGTTGTGCGAGCGGTGCATTGGCCCGAAACAAAAAATTTCTACCAATCTTCTCCGAAATTCAATTTTCTTGGTTTCTCTATGCTTGAGTAAGTCAAAGTCATTCCCCTCTTGTCCATAACTCATGTTTGGTATATTTTGAGTGAAATATAAAATTTTGAATGTCAAAAACAAAAACCCTATCACCGTGTTGAAGTGCCTCCTTAGGGTTTTGGAAAGTGGAGTTTTAAAATTAGTTTTGGTGCCAATATTTTCCATTCCTCACTGTTTATTACTCCCCACCTTGTTTCCCATCTCCCATTATCTCATTACTACAGTCTATTTCCATATCCCCTTACATCCTAAATCACTTATTCCTAAGCCCCATTTTCCTATCCCTAAGTCACTTCATTCCCTATCATTCCTATTTCCCATTTCACTTATAAAAATCCCCAAACCCCAAGAATTTCCAAATAGTCAGTGGCTGTCCCTACACCTTTTGATATCCCTTGATTGAAGTTCATTATCCCCACTGTCATATTTCCCCACAGTCCCTCCCATATCACCACTTATTTGGCAATAAAAGTCAAAGACATCAAACTCTTCATATTCACCTCAGGCAACGTAGATGAAGAAGGCATCGAGGAGGCGTGAAAAGGCATAATTTTGGGCCAAAGCTTCTTTTGCCCAGTGTAGTGCATGATGAGGGATCGTCAGCCTAAATTTCAAGAAATTTGAGAAAAATTTTGTCAAATTTGAATTTTTGAGCCTAAACACAAATTTTCCTGCCCGACGCATAGCGCCACTTGGCGCGCGCTTATAATTGGAAGCTCTTCAGGAGGAAAACTTTGCATTTTTGGATTTGTTATCAAAATTTATGCATGCTCATGGATCACCTAGTGATTTCATCAAATTCATAATTTCCTAAAGGGTCAAAAACACCCTAAAAATGGCCTTTCTGCCACTTTTTGCACACACAGGAAGTAGTGTTGGGAGAATGAACTTTTGGAGGGGCAAATGGCAACCAAATCCATAAATTCCACTTGGGTTGGAAAGTAGACAGGCAGCGCTTTCCAAATCACTATCCTAAACTCAATTTGGACTTCAGGAAGGCCCTAAAAATCAGCCTCAAACTTGTGCTACGCATAGAGATTTCACGCGCGGCGCATAGAGAAATTTGGCCTATTTTTCACTCGGCAGCTTAGAATTTCACCTAGTTTTGGCTAGTTTTACTTTTTCATGTAACTCTTTAAGTACCTTGATGTAATTTAATGACCATGATGTAATTTTGGCACATTTTTACTCATTCTAGAAGATTCATTCACCAAAGGGTGAAATGTAAGTGAATGGATCGGTTTCCTAGCATATAGAGGCAAGTTGTTTCATGGCCTATTTTCTAGTTCCTAGTCTAGATATGGTTGAAACAGCTCCTAGAATGATGAGATCAACCCCTACATGCATGGGAATTAGTTATCCTTGTCTATATATTGTATTTTCTCAGTCATTTTGAGAGGTTGGACACTTGGGATTGCTTGGCACTTCATTGTACATTTCATCTCTACACTTTTGGCAAAGGAATAGACCAGGGTTTGCAGCACTTTTTGGGATCCATGTGGCTATGTATTTTGATGGTGTTTTTCTCTATGTAATTGTAAGTTCACTGATTTTTATGTTTATAATTTCCCTTCTCCTTTCTTCTTAGATTAAACAAATCAGTGTTAAAGGTGGAATTCATTGGATTGCTCTGCTCTGCCTTTAGTTTTGTTTAATTTTTCTATGTTTTCATCTGTTTGAGGAGGACTCTCGAGACCCTCTTGCCCTCTTCAGCTCCTCACTGGTCTAATCCATCCATTCATTTGATCTAAATAATCAAAACTATTGCCTTCCTTGCCCCAATCAGAACTCTGTAAAAACTAGGCTTAATCCCCACACCCAAAACTGCCTTTCCCTTTGATCCAACAAAAACCCCGAAAAGCAAAATAAAACTCCTTTAATTATATACCTAGCCTAAAATTAGCTTTCATTTCAAGTCATCTCCAGCCCTATTGATTATTTTTGTTGAGCTTGACCTGGAGAGAGCCCTCTCCTGTTCTGGTAGGGCTAGCTACCAGACTGAGCGTGGTTTGATGTTACCCCGAACTCTGCCTTCCTTCAACCTGAGGTAGATTTACACAATAAAAGGATGGATGATAGTTTTTATTTCAATCCATTTTTTCCAGGGGTCTGCCTGATCATCACAGAACTCTAGTCGAAGACTAGCGACAGACTGGCCACCTAGCCTATTCCCAAACAGAGAAATTTCTTCACCCCTCTTGGAAAAACTAGTCAAAAAATAGATATCCTCCAGCTCAATCTCAAGCCAGTGGCCGCCAATAATAAAACACTAGTCCTGTACGTTCCACCTGTTCATTAGCCACGTTAGGAGGTCTATCTGTGCCCTCATGCCCTGAATGGCCTAGAATTTATACAAACTGCATGCTCTGAATGCCTGCATTGTAGGAAAATGATTCATTGTTGCATCATCTACGTCTTCATGCTCAAACGAGCATCCTGTATGTCCTAGAATGCATAAAAAGACATATTAGAACAAGATTTTTTGAAAATTTTTGGGTAGAATTTGAGAAAATTTAGTTTGAAATTTCATTACGCAGGGTCTGCACTTGAATTTCATACACATTGCGTAGATACGCACATGCACTGTGGAACAGGTGCATACCCAAGACTTTTTCGCATGTAGAAAAAAGTCGGGGTCCGCAGGGCCCGCGTGTTGCACCTATGGACCCTAGTGAGTGATTTTTTTTAAACCTATTTTTCCCTTAAAAATGAAATCTAAAGCCTAAAAACGAAATATAAATGGATGAAATGCAAGATAAGGAGGTCGTGGATTACCTGAAGCTGAAGGTTCTCGATTTCGTTGGATGGATTTTCCATAATCTTCGCAGGAACTTTTTTACCCAAAAGCTCTTACTTTTCACTCTGAACACAAATGGTAAAAAGGAAGTTAGAAAAGTCCTTTTTATAAGTTTTTTTGAATAAATGAATTTTTAATTTGTTTATTTTTCACTTTAAAAAAGTTATTTTTGAAATCGTTTTTATTTATCTTAAACATGTATGTGTAATGTTTCAATTTTTTGTGCATAAATTGGTTTTTTCAGGAAAATTGATCGTTTTTCAACAAAGAGCATACTTTTATCACTTTTTCGAACTCTTTCAAAAATTTACGAAAAAGAAAAAACTTGGAGTCCTCTTTTAAGCTCTTTTTAGACTCTCAAAAATTAAAAATATTGATGAGCACTTGATTATTTGAACTCGTTAAAATAAATGAATGATCATCCCTTCATTATAAGTTTACCCCTTTTACGAACTGAAATGGACTATTTACGAAAAAGGTATATGTTGACTAAATAATTTCAATAGAGTTCTCTCTCACATTATTTTATCCTTTTTCAGGCTCAAGAGACTAAATTTACGAAAAATTACCCCCATGGAGTCTTCTTAATTTTTTTCTTCCGACTCCCAAAAAGTGAAAAAACATCGGGTTTCTCCTATACTAGACTCGTTAAAATTTAACAGTAAAGGACCTGTTCAATTTTAAAAAGGAACAAACCACTCCTTCTTAGGGTTCGAATCTTAAACTAAGTTGGACTCATCCGAAGGATGAGCTTATAAACAAGAAAATGTTATCCTCCTCAAGCTTGTCAAAAATAAAGAGGTACTTGCTAGAAATGGTGGGGGAAAAGAGAGAAAAATGAACCTATTTGCTGTATTTGGATTTTTTAAAAAGCCGTTAACCACTCTTGAACACGACACTTTTGTTCACCTGGGTTGGGAAATCCTTTGCCTAACAGTTAATCAAACCATATCGAAAGTCTTCAGCTGGTTTCTGGGTATTAGCTTTGGGTCAATTGTCACCAAGCCATCTGCAGTGTCATTATGTTTTCAAGAGGATAGTTCAAACAAACCATTCATCTGTAAAATATCTGTCATCCATTTTTGACCATCCCTGAGTCAGTCCTTGCTTATATATTTCTTCAAAACTTGATCTATGATTTCGTGTTGTGGGCTTCCCTACGACGGATCACTTCCTATCAACGACAAATCATTATCTAGGAAGTTGATCTAGAAATTTTCAGTACCTTGAAATCTACATGCCTCAATGGCAGGTTTCTCACCTTCGATGATAGGTTGCATCATTTACCTTCGATCGAAAGACTCTGTGACATGTTCGACCTCAGCACATTCATTCACATCTCATGGATTGTACTGAGTACTTTGAGGGCCATTAAAATTACTGGTGGTTACTCTCACACTTGTTAATAGTTTACATCATTGACTGATAATCAAGTGGTTTCTACCATGTTCGACTTCGACACATTTATTCACATGGATAGAATTGTACTAGTTCGAGAAGCGGAAATCAAGACCCTGGATCTAATTTCTACCATCCAGGCTGCGAGGAATTTTGTTATCATTTATACAATGGACTATTTATAAATATATGGCTCCATCCATACTATGTCTACACATATCTATACTGTTGATGTATTCAAAATCACTCTGGTATCAGAACAGTTTAGATCAGTTTTCTAGTTAGTTTTGATCTGAGTATGGGAATGCCTACCTCATCGATGATATGTTTACATATATATATTTTACATTGAATTTTTTTACAGGTTCTGACTGGGGTGTCCACAGGATAATCCTTGAATTGATAAATTATTGCACTCTTCATATATGACAGACTTCAGCTTCATCTATTCCAGACTTTTCACTTTAGGGGGCAATATGTTGCACTAAAAATTTTCATCTTGACAGTCTGCTATTTGTATGAGCTCATTATCACTCATACTTCCTCCTTTGCAAGTCTAACACATCAGTTCCTCATGTCAAGCCTTGAAAATAAGAGAAAAGTTCTTAAAAATCTCCTTAACTTTGGTATCGCACTTTCTTTGTATCTTTCCTGTGGTCCCGCACCTAATGATCATGACTACTGCATACCTGAACGCACTTTCTCTATGTTATGGGTGTAGACCCCTGTAAAATATTAGAAATGCGCAAGTAAACTCAAAAATATCACTTTCAGTAATTTCTAGAAGCCTCTAGAAAGAATCTTGCAGTGGCAGAACCACTCTTTTGAGGTTCATGTATTCTTTACCTTATGGAGCTAACCCCTTGATGTGAGGAGCTTATCCCTTTGAAGGAGGATTCTATCACTTCATAGTTGGAACTGAAACCTCCTCTTTTGCACTATTAAAAAAGGAATTGGGTAGCCTCAAAGGGAGTTCAAGCTTTAGAATTATTTGAGGTTAAGTGTTGTTGGGATTCAGACTCATTTAACTAATATTTTGTGCGGAGAGATCACATACCTCTATATGTCTCCATCGAAAAAGTGCAAGGCTTGTCGGAGTAGAGGATATTCCTGCTTCAGACCTCGAGAAGGCCTGTTCAACATCAAGGCTAAGGTTGTAAGGTTTTCCTTCTTTCAAAGTTAATACAAATGAATTCATTTTTCTCAATAAGTTGTTAATTAACTGTTTATTTCATGGATTCCTTGATCACCATGATAAGCATGATTTATGATGTTTACTATACAGGTGCTATTTAATGTTTTCTTGTTTGTGACTGTAGTTTTACAAATATAAATCCTTCAAGTGCACGAGGGACAACAACTTCGAACAAGCATTGGATCTATAGTAAGACCTTCACACATTTATAGTATTCTTTTATAAATCACATATGTTTAGAGAAAGATAGGTTTATTTGGTTGTTTATTGCTAGATTACCTTTTGGTACTAGGTAGATCGATCTTGTTCGCAAGATTGATTTATCTGCACAACACAAGCATGAAAGGAAAAGCGCTTGATGATCCTTTCAAATTTAATGGGTCAGAAAAGATTGAAATGACTACTCTGGAACTCTAGGAAAAAGGGTGTACCAGATATCTGTGAACTGCAATATGCACCTTGGTTAAAAATTGAAAGAGAAATGAACCAAGGACTTGACGTACGTGCAGGAAATATCCCTGAATGTTGTGTCTGGTGTATCACGGGTATAAGGCAGTAGACTTGGCTTCCTACGGATAAATGATAGCAACCTAGTGGGGTCTCCCTTTATATACTCGACGGTACGGGGAGCACAATTCCATACTAGCACTGTCTAAAGCCAAAAGGCGAACGATAGCTACTAGGTTTAACGACGCTGGAACACGTCACTATCCTAGACCTCTAGATATTTCGTTAATGTTTCAATGCTGCCTTAAGGTAAATTGAATAAATTTTATAGTTGATCTTAAATTATGTTTCAATTTCAGGCCCTACCAAATTTTATGTCTCAAAAATCCTCTAAATGCACACTACATGCCACTATATATCACTTTGTTCAATGAATAGCTAACTATGGGAAGGTTGAGAGATTTTCAAATAATAACAAAATGATTGCAAAATAGCCACTAGTGTCTCTAATGCACGCTAATGAAACTAAAAGCTTTTCTTTTAGAGTTATATAACACTAATAACGCAGAAAAGTTTTCAATTTTCACTAACTAATCAAAAGCAAATTTTATTTTTTTTGTATTTTCAATGTTTTAGAGAGAAATGCACCAAACGAAATGAAAACTAATAGTAAAGAGACCAATTCTAGAGATGATGATGAAAGAGTAAAAGCAAGAAATTTCACTCAACACGCAATCAGACCTCAAACTGATGAAGAAACCCTTCAAACAAAAGAGGGATCTCAACAAAAACTCATACGAACCGTGTGATCTATGATCGAAATGAGACAAAGTGAAACTTGAATGAAAAAGAGAGAAATCACTCAAATAAAACAATGATACAAATGGAAATAACCAAACGAGTGCAAGGAAGTAAAAATGAAGTTGACAAAACAAACGAAAACCAGAAACTCCTACGAGAGGCTCAGCACACAATAGCACCTAGATGCCCTAGGGCTAGAATGTAAAACTGAAGGTAGAGTGCAAGCAACCGGAGGATGGAGGTCAAACATAGTCAACAATGACTTCAAGGCACTCATACAGTCGTAAAAACAACACCAAAACTAAAAATCAGACTTAGAGGGCTCAAAAACAAGTAAAACCTAGCACCGAACAGGGTTGGCACGACTGTTTGGCTGTATTTGGCACCAAAAAAAGGTTGGCGCGAGTGCCTAACTAGCAACAAGTGCTAGCTGGTGTGACTGCTAGGCTAAAAAGCACGCCAATCGAGTTTAATAATGACAAAAATGAGAAAAAGCAAGTAGAGAGTAGATCAGGTATGGTGGGGGCTAAACAGAGGTTCTACACCAGAAAGAGACAGGCTAGAAGAGAAAATCAAGCAAACAGAAGCCAAAAGCAACTGAAAGAGACAATACAAATTCCCATAAAATCCCCAGTATGGTCACCAGATTGTTGGAGAGGTAAATCCCCTCTGCGGATAGAGGTGATTCCTACTAGCCTATATCGGGTCTAGCAATAATCAGTCACGGAGTGACGCAGGTCTCTAGTTACAAAAATGACAAAACACAATGAGTTGCCTACCTCAGGTCCCACGCAATGGTCATTGAAGAAAGGATGACGCTTCCTATCCTCCACTTTGGCAGATCATGATTCTTCTGCTTAACACTTCCAAACACCTACACACATGTGAAGAAACACAACGATACACAGCATAGAATCTAAATCTTGTAACCATACATCAGTCAAAGAGGATGTAATTCATTGCATCAAAGACAAAGACACATGAATGAAACCATAATCAAAATCGCTTATCATCAATAATAACAAAGGAAAGATACAACCCAAAGCTCTGACACTCGATCTCCCTTCAACTGGGTCGAAAATAGAGCACGTCTCAATGAAGCTTGTCGGGAATGGGACAAAGCTCTCTCTCTTTGGCTTGGCTCTCAAAGGCTATCTGGTGATAGTCTCCTTGCTATAAGTTCAGCTCTTCTCTGGTACTATTAGGACTACTAGCTTGCTAAGGGAAAATAACAAGCTTATATAAATGGTGGCAGGGGAGTTGAGATCCCTACAATTGTGGGATTGGCCCTATCCTCAAGGAAGCTTCCATGATAGGTGGAAAACCACTTCCCCTACATGGAGATCCAGAGTCAAACCTCCCAACTCATTTTAGAGACTCGTTCAGGAGTTTGTTGGAATCAAAATTCTACCATTTATTTTTAAAAAACAATCCTTATTAAGCTTGGCACGAGCAAGACACTGGGAAAGAGCACCAGTTGGCGCGCCCTCTTTGGTGGATTTTCCCCATTGGTGCGAGGGCTGAATTGGCTAGTCGTGCCAAGGCCAAAAGATCAGTTTTTAGGGTTTTTCAAAGGAAAATTTCTTCAGAGGAATGATTTTCCTTGTCAAGGGGGATGCCATGAAAGTGATTTCAGGTCATGTCACTACTCACAGGTTACAGGAAAGGCCCTCCAATGTACGGGATGGGGAATTACAGGGACGGTGATAAATTACTGTGTAACACTTGTAATTGTTCATTTCATGTCTATTCAGACATTATACATTATTTTTTGTTTAGCAAGAATTGCTGGGAGATTCATGTTTAGGATTTCCTCACCTTCTTGAGAGGCCTCTTGAGGGTTTGTTCTTCATTTTCCACATCTCTTGGCTCAAGGCCAAAGCATCCTCATCCAGGATAGCATTATTGCTGCAACAACATAATACTGTGTTGTAGGGTGTTGCAGTGGAGACTTCACAACACCTCTTCCATTGCTTTTTTTTCCAGAGGAAGAGTATTTCCTTCCTTTGGGAGATTATTTTGGAAGCATTGGATCTGATTTGCAGATCTTGGCACTTGGCCATAGTGTTCTATTCCACTCACTGCGCAGTCCCTCTTAGTGACTGAGTTATTTTCATGGAGTATTTGCAGTGAGGGTTTGCAGATTGATTGGAGGGTGAGATATCAAGTGTAAGGATCAGCCTTCCACTTTGGAGATCCATTGGAGAAGGTCTACTATAGATTTCTCATCATCGTCAACCTTCTCTATTGAGTTCCATATTTGAGTTGCTGCAGCTACCCAGCAACTCAGACATTTTTTCCTTTTTGCATCTTCCAACCACTCCTTTGAAGGATTGATGTTTATTTATTATAAGGGTTAGAGCTTTTCTCCCCGAATGTATTAGAGCTATATCATTGCGATATCCATGTATCGACATTGTATTGCAGCAGTATTCCATAATAGATTGCGCTGTCATAGCCAAGGGTTTCATATATGCAGCTATGTTTTGTCATTTCATGTACATGTATTGTTGAGGTTTGCATTGCCTTTCTTGAGAGGTTGTTTCCTCAAGATATTGTACTCTTTCTACTGCTATAACATCATTTGTTGGATGATAAGATCTTCATGTGCTCATGGTTGTAAAATAACGTTGTATTTCCATTTCATGTGCTTACAATTGTTGCAATCCCTCACCAGGAACTTTCTGAGGATATCTAGTACTGGGAGATCTGTTTAACCACTATAGAACGATTTATTTGGTCCCAAATCTTGGATTTAAGTCTTAGATGTATTGATCTAAGGGATCCAGGTCTTGGTATCAAATCCTACTACCTCCATTTTTGTAAAATGCATTTTCCTGCCATGGATTGCTAGTTGTCCCGATTTGGGAACATTACAGTGGTATCAAAAAAAAATTCTTGGCTCAGCCTGTGCGTTTAAGCCAAAGAAGATCAGAATGTTGAATAAGATGAGTTTATTTTCATATATTTTTAGATCCAGAGGAGACCTCTCCAAGGAGGTCAAGAATATTGAAGAGGAAGAAGAGGAAGGACCATGCACTTCCTATTCTCATCAAAAGGAAGACATTGAGCATGGTAGACACTTGGATCATCAAATTCTGAGTGATTACCTTGTTGAGTATATATCTCAACCTAGAGGCTCCAAGAAGACTCTATATTTTCCTCATTTCATTGAGTTGAAGGAAGAGAAGAGACCATGTAGCAGAAAAGAAATCAAAGGAAATAGATTTATGTTGTCTACCTTTGATGGGTCATCTACTACAAGAGCTTGGGTGAAAGAGTTGGTAGCATTCTTCTTTCTACATCTTGTAGTAGAGAAAGAAGCTGTTGAAATCTCAGCGCTACACTTAGAGGGTGAAGCCTATGATTGGTGAAACAACCACTGGAGCCATGCAAGGGAGAGAAATTTTTCAAAGTTCATCCAAGGGTTGGTCAAAACCTTTGATGATGAAAGGGAAAAGGAAGGGGACACCACACCACCACTTGAGGAGCCTTGTGATAACGTTGTCACACTTATAAAGGAGCAGCCACATGCATCAACAGTTGGAGCGGCCAACACTTTGGAGGAGGGAACTCTTGTAGCCCTACAAGAAGTTCCAAATGCACATCAAGGTATGAAAGGATTTCCACATTCTATTGTTACAGCAAATTCTTTTGATCAATGTGGGGATTTACTTTTGCCTGACCAAGGGTCAAATCCCATTACTACCATACAGTAGCTTGGTTGCACTTCACTGTGCAACATGAAAACTTTCAAGGAGAAAATAAACCATCATCTTCACGAGCCTTTTTTGGATTGCATATCACATTGGAGGTTGGGGTTTGAAGCCTTGAAGGGTGATAGTAGACATATTGCAGTGAGAAACCTTTTCTCCCTTCAAGATGACACTTTCTCAATGAGGTCCTCTTAGCTCAAAGAGGAACTTATACTTTTAGATCCAAGACCTAATTGGTTTTGGAGGTTATTGTTGAGAGGGAGGTCTCAAGGAGAAATCTCATTAGAGGTGCACTTCAAAACACCATGAAGTGCAATGATTTTCTTCCTTTATCATAAGAGTAGATAGAAGATGGAGGACATCTTAGGATGGATAACATCTCTCATTCTTGTGTTGGAAATTCCTTGATCCATACACATCATGATGGGAGGTTTTTTCCTACCACCTATTTGGGTCTTGATAGGATCTCATTGATCCTTGAAAATATTTCATTTCAAAATCCCATGAAGTGCAAAGACATGAGTTTGATTTGGGAGGATCGTAGCCCTCATGGGAGGAGTACCAATATGAAAAGGATAAGGAAGCATCCACAAGAGGTTGAGTGGATGTGGTTGATGAGAAAGGAGCTGGGAGGCTACTTGCAAATTTATGATACCAAGCAGCAGGAGGCTTGGCTGCACTGGTTACTCTTGAAAGAGTTTTTCCATCACTTAGCCAACACTCTTCCTAAGAGTAGGAGGAGGGATACTTACATCATTGAGCAGCATAAAGTATGGATGCATGGTGTTGATGTGATACTCATATCATTCATTGTGTCTTCATCACATGAGTTGTATGATGGAAGTATGGGGAGGCAACAAAATTTTTTGTTGCTTTTCTTGTTCTTGGGAGAGCAAGAGCATATTTTCTCTCACATTTTGCATGCTGTTGTAGGAGGAGGAGATGGAATTATCTCCTTGGATTTTGATGATAGAGAGGTACTTCAACTTTGGGAAGAGCTTCTTATGTATTGCAGCATTATGGGAGACATCTTTGGCGAGGAGAATGTCAAATAATGGAGCTATGAGTTGGCCAGAGATCATTTGCAGAGGCCAACAACGTTGTCACTTGAGAACTTGGGGTTATTGATGGAGTTTCCCCAGGATCAATTCACACTTGATACACTTGGAGGAAAAAGAGGAGGTGAGATTGATGGAGTAGTGGATAGATACATCTATTACATTGGTATGACCTCACTTGTTATGATCTTCTTGACTTGGATTTCCAAATATAAGGAGGGTGATCTTTATGCAACATATGGTTCAATTCTCTTCTTGGGAATGTACCATACTACTATGGAGGGATAATTCATATCCACATGCATCATTTTTCTCTTAAAATATGGTAAGAATTTTTTCTGTACATTCATGGATTATCTAACACCATATTTTGATGCTCTTACCATTCATATTCAGTACATTTCTCCACAAAAGGGCAAGTTTTTCATTGAGCTCCATAGACAAATTTGGGCCAACTTGTATGATGGAGACAACCATATTTTATATGGCCTTGGGCAAGTGTTTTATTTCATGTATTATCAGTTGATATACTCATCCATTTTCTATTTATCAGTAGCTATCATGACATACATAACTATTCATGTAACACAAAACAACTTGCCATGTACTTTTCTCAAGCAGCAACTTGTAAAACTACACTGTCTCTATTGGGAAAACTATTGGTACATTCTTGAAACACATGAAACCTTCAACATTTTCCTTTATTGTTGATCATGACTTCATTTTCTGGTATATATCACATTTTTATAAGAAGCATGATTATGAGAGAGGCACATGAGTTGGATGTGTCCTCGAGTGGGAAGAATTCTCACATTTTCTACACTACATGTTCTAATGGGAACATGGGAGAAGGTATGGCCACCACTTCTACAGATGTGATCTCTTTTGAGGTGGACGTTGAGATTGATATTCATCCACTGTATAGCCATGGGCAAGTGTTTTATCTTGTATTGAGTTTATATTCAGCCATTTACTATTCCTTATTAGATGTGATGAATTTTGTATGTCACTTGCCATGTACCTTTCTAAGATTGCAGTGGATGGAACTGCAATGTATCCTTGTGAGACATTATTTATACCATGTATCATCATGTATAACTTGTAGAAAAATTCTCATTGGGATGTTTTATGATGACCATTTCCTATTCATCATGGAAGGATTGTTTTGGGCCATCTTGTTCTTCATTGTTGGAGTATTCTTTGGAGGACTATTCTTCACTTTTCCATTTGAGGGAAATACTTTTGTAGCCCAAGATCATCACACACTCTACACTTATCATAAGTGGAGAGAAGGACAACATGGGGTGAGCTATGATGCTTGCCAAGTTCATATTTTCAGTCCACCTTCATTTCCGGAGCTTGAGGTGGAAGGAGAATTTCAGGAGTTGCCTTATTGGGAGGTGGCTCATTTTTTTTGAATGATTGCTTGGGGATGGAGGATGTTCCTCATCAAATTTATAACTCCATGCCTTGAGTGGATACCTTCCAGTTCTATCCTTGCATTTTCTTGAAGAGAAGCAACATTTGGGAGGGGAGGATTGTAATGTTCCTAATTTTTGCCTTCAATAAATTGGAACATTAGATTTTGATAATTTCACTTATAAGTTAAATAATTGGGTAAGGAGGCCCATTCATAATAAGAAAATGGATAAAATCCCTCTAGTATGAAAGGGGATTAGCCTTGGAACTATATTTCACACCCTCATGTGTGAAAGGGGACATTTTGCAAAGTGGCTTGGTTAAGTTTGACCAAGTCAAACAACGTTGTGTATGAGGTGGAAAGCAATACATGGGGCAGAGCAGAGATAGAGAAAGGAATATTACCTTATGGAGGAAACCCTAATTGATCGGGCCCATGGAGAGAGAGCCTTCACTTGATATATATGGAGAGGAGGAGAGCCATTTTTATTCATGCTTGTATTGTTCATTTCATGTATATTCAGACATTGTGCATTCTTTGTTGTTTAGCAAGAATTGCCAGGAGATTCCTGTTTAGGATTTCCTCACCTTCTTGAAAGGCCTCTTGACGGTTGATTCTTCATTTTCCACATCTCTTGGCTCAAGGCCAAAGCATCCTCCTCCAAGACAACGTTATTGTTGCAGCAACATTATACTGTGTTGTAGTGGAGACTTCACAACACCTCTTCCATTGCTTGTTTTTCAAAGGAAGAGTCTTTCCTTCCTTTGGGAGATCAGTTTGGAAGCATTGGAGCTGATTTGAAGATCTTGGCACTTGGCCATAGTGTTCTATTCTACTCACTGCGCAGTCCCTCTTAGTGACTTCTTTATTTTCATGGAGTATCTGCAGTGAGGGTTTGCAGATTGATTGGAGGGTGAGATCTCAAGCGTAAGGATCAGCCTTCCACTTTGGAGATCCATTGGAGAAGGTCTACTTCAGATTTCTCATCATCTTCATCCTTCTCTATTGAGTTCCAAATTTGAGTTGCTGCAACTACCCAACAACTCCGACATTTTTTCCTTTTTGCATCTTCCAGCCAATCCTTTGGAGGATTGATGTTTTATTGCTTCTAAGGGTTAGATATTTGCTCCCCTAATGTATTAGAGCTATATAATTTCCATATACATGTATTGACATTGTATTGCAATAGTACTCCATAATAGATTGTGCTGTCATAGCTAAGGGTTTCACATATGCAGCTGTGTTTTGTCATTTCATGTACATGTATTGTTGAGGCTTGCATTGCCTTTCTTGAGAGGTTGTTTCCTCAAGATATTGTACTATTTGTACTGCTATAACATCATTTGTTGGCTGATTAGATCTTCATGTGCTCATGGTTGTAAAATAATGTTGTATTTCCATTTCATGTGGTTACAATCGTTGCAGTCCCTCACAGGGAAATTTCTGAGGATATCTAGTAGTGGGAGATTTGTTTAACCACTCTAGAAGAATTTATTTAGTCCCAAATCTTGGATTTCAGTCTTAGATGTATTGATCTAAGGGATCCAGGTCTTGGTATCAAATATTTCTACCTCCATTTCTGGAAAATGTGTTTTCCAGCCATGGATTGCTAGTGGTCCTGATTTGGGAACATTACAGGTTCCTTGTGCATGTTCGTGCGACCCATTTTCCGTTTGATCCCTTTTGACTTCATTCTATCAGGAACACCCTGTCGAACCATGTGAGGGTAGATGATGAAATGAATTCAGCTCTGGTTGTTTTTTTTGCGGGTGGCCCTATCAAATTTGCTAAGTTTTGACTTCGCGGGTGCCTTAAGCATGTTCGTGTGGCCCATTTGTCATTTTCTCATTTGTGCCTTTGTTTGGTCTAGCACACCGTGTCACATGGTGTGAGGGTGCTCGATAAAACACGTTTGGATCAGGTCATTTTGTTTGAGGGCGACCCTATCAAATTTGATAAGTTTTGATCTCCTGAGTGCCTTGTGCACATTCGTGCAGCTCAATTTTTGTTTTCTCCCTTGTGCCTTCGTTTGGTCAGGCACATTGTGTTATGCAGTGTGAGGGCACCCAATGAAATGTGTTTAGTTCAGGTTGTTTTTTTTAGGGTGGTCATATCAAATTTGTTAAGTTGTGACCACCTGTGTGCCTTGTGCACATTCGTGCGACTCGTTTTCTGTTTTCTACCTTGTGCCTTCATTCAGGAGGGCACGTCATGTCGTGCCCTGTGAGGGCACTTAATGAAACGAATTTTGGTCAGGTCATTTCATTTGAGGGACGTTGTATAAAATTTGCTAAGCTGTGACTACTCAGGTGCCTTGTGCACGTTTGTGTAGCCCATTTTTTATTTTCTCCCTTCTCCCTTCATTCAGTTGGGTGGGCCGTGTGACGGTGCCCACTGAAATGAATTTGGGTTGTGTCATTTTGTTTGACGGCACTCGATGAAACATGTTTGGGTCAATTCATTTCATTTGAGGGCGGCCCAGGTGCCTTGTGCATGTTCGTGTAGCTCATTTTTTGTTTTATCCCTATGTCTGCTTTCAGTCGGGTGTGCCTTGTCGCACCATGTGAGGGAGCCTGATGACACATGTTCAGCTCGGGTCATCTGGTTTGAGGGAAACCGTATCAAATTTGCTAAGTTGTGACCACTCGGGTGCCTTATGCATGTTCGTGCAGTGCATTTTTTGTTTTCTCCCTTGTGCCTTCGCTTGGTCGGGCACGCAGTGTCACACAGTGTGAGGACACCCGATGAAACACATTCAGGTCAGGTCGTTTTGTTTGAGGGTGGTTGTATCAAATTTGCTAAGTTATGATTGTCTAGGTGCCTTATGCACATTCATGTGGCCCCTTTTCCGTTTTCTCCCTTGTGCCTTCATTCGATCAGACGCACTGTGTCACATCATCCGAGGGTGCCCGATGAAACGCGTTCGAGTTAGGTCATTTTATTTGAGAGTGTCCCTATCAAATTTACTAAGTTGTGACGTCCTATGTGTTTTGTGCATGTTCATATGGCCCGCTATTCAATTTATCCCTTGTGCCTTTGTTTGGTCGGGCGTGCCATGTCGAGCTGTGTGAGGGCGCCCGAAGAAACGTGTTTGGGTAGGGTCGTTTCATTTGAGGGCACCCGTATCAAATTTTCTAGGTTGTAACCACCTAGGTGCCTTGTGCACATTCGTGCAGCCCATTTTCCATTTTCTCTCTTGTGCCTTCATTTGGTCATGTGCTTGATGTCATGCCGTGTGAGGGCACCCAATGAAATGTGTTCGGGTCGGGTCCTTTTGTTTGAGGGCGATCGTAACAAATTTGCTAAGTTGTGACTGCTTGGGTACCTTGTGCACGTTCGTGTGACCCATTTTCCACTTTCTCCCTTGTGCCTTTGTTCGATAAGGAACACCATTTGAGGGTGCCAGATGAAACGCGTTTGAGTCAAGAATTTCGTTTGAAGGTGGATGTATCAAATTTTCCAAGTTGTGAATGCCTGGTTACCTTGTGCACATTTGTGTAGCCCATTTTCCATTTGCTTCCTTGTGATTTCGTGCGGTCGGGCGGGCTGTGTCGTGTTGTGTGAGGGTGCTAGATGAAACACGTTCAGGTTGGGTCATTTTTTCAGTGTGGCCATATAAATTTTACTATTTTGTGATAGCCTAGGTGCCTTCTGCATGCTTGTGCGGCCCATTTGCCATTTTCTCCCTTGTGCTTTCGTTCGGTCGGGCATGCCATGTGAGGTTTCCCAATGAAATGCATTCAGTTCATTTCGTTTGAAGGTGATTGTATGAAATTTTCTAAGTTGTGATCGCCCAGGTGCCTTGTGCATGTTTGTGCACCATGTTTTCCATTTTCTCCCTTGTGCCTTCATTTGGTCAGGCGCGCTTTGTCACGCAGCATAAGGTTTCCCGATGAAAAGCGTTCCGGTTGGGTCATTTCATTTGAGGGAAACCGTATAAAATTTGCTAAGTTGTGACCACCTAGGTGCGTTGTGCATGTTTGTGTGGCCCGTTTACCATTTTCTCGCTTGTGCCTTTGTTCGGTAGAGTGCGCCTTCTCGTGCCATGTGAGGGAGCCTAATGACACGAGTTTGACTCAAGTCATTTCATTTGAGGGCACTTGTATAAAATTTGATATGTTGTGACCGCACGGGTGCCTTATTCACGTTCGTGAGGTCTGTTTGCCAGTTTCTCCCTTTTTTCTTCATTCGGTTGGGTGCGTACTATCACGTGGTGTGATGGCAACCAATGAAACACATTCCAGTCGGGCCATTTTGTTTGAGGGAAACCGTATCAAATTTTCTAAGTTTTGACTGCTCAGGTTCCTTGTACACATTTGTATAGCCCATTTTCCATTTTCTCCCTTGTGCCTTCGTTTGGTCAGGCGCGCCGTCTCATGTTATGTGTGGGCGCCCGATGAAACGCGTTCGTTTTGTTTGAAGGTGGCCGTATCAAATTTTCTAAGCTGTGACCACCTGGGTGCATTGTGCACATTCATGCAGCCCATTTTCCATTTTCTCCCTTGTGCCTTCGTTCGGTCAGGTGCACCATGTGAAGGCTCCAGACGAAATGCGTTTGGATCAGGTCATTTCATTTCAGGATGGCCATATCAAATTTGCTAAATTGTGAATGTCCGGTTGTCTTGTGCATGTTTGTGTAGCTTGTTTGACGTTTGCTCCCTTATTCCTTCATTCGGTCATGCAGTTCAGCCAGGTGGTCCTTGTTGCGCCGTGTGAGGGCACCCGATGAAATGTGTTCGAGTTAGGTCATTTAATTTGAGGGTGGTCATATCAAATCTACTAATTTGTGACTGTTCGGGTGCTTTGTGCATGTTTTTGTGACCCGTTTACCATTTTTTCCCTTGTGCTTTCATTTGGTCAGGCACACTATGTGAGGGTGCCTGATGAAACACATTCGGTTCAGGTCGTTTCCTTCGAGGGTGGCCTTATCAAATTTTCTAATTTATGACCATTTAGGTGCATTGTGCACATTTGTGTGGCATGTTTTCTGTTTAAAAGCTTATGCCTTCCTTCAGTCAGGTGCACCATGTCACGCTATGTGAGGGAACCCGATGAAATGTGTTCAGGTTAGGTCATTTCATTTCAGGGCATCGTATAAAATTTGCAAATTTGAGAATGCCTGGGTCTTTGTGCATGTTCGTGCAGCCCGTTTTCCATTTGATCCCTTGTGCCTTCATTCAGTCAGGCACGCCATGTCACGTAGTGTGAGGGTGATCGATTAAACGCATTTGGGTCAGGTCGTTTCATTTGATGGCGGTCATATAAAATTTTCTAAGTTGTGACCTCCAGGATGCCTTGTGCACATTTGTGTGGATCATTTTCCATTTGATACCTTGTGCCTTCATTCGGTCGGGCACACCTTGTCACGCCATGTGAGGGAGCCCAATGAAACATGTTCAACTCAGTTCAGTTGGTTTGGAGGTGGCCATATCAAATTTGCTAAGTTGTGACTACCCAAGTTCCTTGTGCACATTTGTGCAACCCATTTTTTTTTTATCTCTTATGCCTTCGCTCATTCAGGTGTGTCATGTCGCGCCATGTGAGGGTGCCTCATGAAACATGTTCAGGTCAGGGTGTTTTTCTTAGGGCAGTCATATCAAATTTTCTAAGTTGTGACTGCCTAAGTGACTTCTGCATGTTCATGTGTCCCATTTTCTATTTTCTCCCTTGTCCATCCATTCGCTCGGGCATGCCATGTCGTGTTGTTGTAATGGTACCTGATGAAATGCGTAGGGTTGTGTCGTTTCGTTTGAGGGATTCCATATCAATTTTTTTAAGTTATGACCGCCTGGGTGGCTTGTGCTTTTTGGTGTGACCCGTTTTCCATTTTCTCCTTTATGCATTCATTTGGTTAGGTGCGCCATGTCGCACTGTGTCAGGGTGCCCAATGAAATGTGTTGGGGTCGGGTCTTTTCCTGTAAGGGAGGATGTATGAAATTTGCTAAGTTGTGACTGACCAGGTGCCTTGTGCATGTTCTTGCGGCACGTTTATTGGTTTCTCCCTTGTTCCTTTGTTCGGTCGAGTGCGATGTGTTACATCGTGTGGGGGCGGCTGATGAAACAAGTTTAGGTCATGTCATTTCGTTTGAGGGTGGCCATATCAAATTTGATAAGTAGTGACCACTTGAGTGCCTTGTGCACATTTCTGCAGCCCCCTTTTTTTTGCTCCCTTATTCCTTTGTTCGGTTGGGCAGGGTGTGTCACGTCATGCTAGGGCGCCTGAATAAACCCATTCGGGTCGAGTCGTGTCATTTGGGCGAGGTCATATCAAATTTTCTAAGTTGTGACTGCCTGGATGCCTTGTACATGTTCAAGCAGCCTGTTTGTCATTTTATACCTTATGCCTTTGTTTGGTCAGGCACGCCGTGCGAGGGCACCCGATGAAATGCGTTTAGGTTGGTTCGTTTTGTTTGAGGGTGACCGTATCAAATTTTCTAAGTTGTGACCACCCGGGTGGCTTGTGCATGTTCGTGTGACCCATTTTTTTTTTTCTCCTTTGTGCCTTCGTTCAGTTGGGCATGACGTATTGTGTCATGTGAGGGCCCCCTAATGAAAAGTGTTCGGGTCGGGTCATTTTGTTTAAGAGTGACTGTATCAAATTTCCAAAGTTATGACTACCCAAGTATCTTGTGCTCATTCGTGCAGCCCATTTTCCATTTTCTCCCTTATGCCTTCAATCGGTCGGACGGGCCGCATCGTGCCATGTGAGGACGCCCGATGAAACGCATTCGGGTCAAGTCATTTCTCGTGAGTGTGGTCGTACCAAATTTTCTAAGTTGTGACCACCTGTATGCCTTGTGCTCGTTCGTGTGGCTCATTTTCAATTTAATCCCTTCTGCCTTTTTTGAGATGGGTGCATCCTATACCTCCGTGTGAGGGCACCCAATGAAACGTGTTTGGCTCGGGTCATTTGCTTTGAGGGCAACCGTATACAATTTTCTAACTTGTGGCCGCTTGGGTGCCTTGTGCACGTTCGTGTGCAACGTTTTCCGTTTTCTCCCATGTGTCCTCGTTCGGTCAGGTGCGTCATGTTCTATGGTGTGATAGCGTTGAATGAAAAGCGTTCAGGTTGGATCATTTCATTTGAGCATGGCCGTATAAAATTTGGTAATTTGTGACTGCTCGGGTATCTTATGCACGTTGTATGTCCCTTTTTCCATTTTCTCCCTTGTGCCTTCGTTTGATCTGACGTGCCCTATCTCACTGTATGAGGGATTCCAATGAAACACGTTCAGCTGGCATCATTTAGTTTGAGGGAGGTTGTGCAGTCATGTATCAAATTTGCTAAGTTGTGACTTCTTAGTTGCCTTTTTAACCTTTGTGTGGCCCATTTGCATTTGCTCCCATGTGCCTTCGTTCAGTCGGGCACGCCCTATCGCGTCGTGTGAGGGTGCCCAATGAAACGCGTTCGGGTCGGGTCGTTTCATTTGAGGGCAACCATTTCAAATTTGCTAAGTTGTGATCGCCCAGGTACCTTGTGCACATTTGTGTAGCCCATTTTCCATTTTCTCCCTTATGCCTTCATTCAGTCGGGCACGTCATGTCGTACCTTGTGAGGATGCCTGATGAAATGCATTTAGGTCAAGTCATTTCATTTGAGGGAAATCATATCCAATTTTCTAAGTTGTGATCACCTGGGTTCCTTGTGCAGGTTCATGCGACCGATTTCTTGTTTTCTCCCTTGTGCCTTCATTCCATCGGGTGCGACGCTGTGAGGGTGCTGGATGAAATGCATTGGGGTCGAGTCACTTATTTTAGGGTGGTCGTATCAAATTTGCTAAGTTGTTAACGCCCGGTTTCCTTGTGCAATTTCGTGTGACATATATGCTGCTTGCTCCCTTATGCCTTCATTCGGTCGAGTGGGTCATGTTGTGCCATGTGAGGGCACCAGATAAAAAGCATTCAGGTTGGGTCATTTTGTTTTAGGGCGGTCGTATACAATTTACTAAGTTGTGACCACCTCGGTGCCTTGTGCACGTTGGTGCGGTCCATTTGCCATTTGATCCTTTGTGCTTTCATTCAGCAAGGAATGCCATCTAAGGGTTCTTGATGAAACACGTTCGAGTCGTTTCATTTGAGGGTGACTGTATCAAATTTTCTAAGTTGTGATCACTCGAGTGGCTTGTGCATTTTCATGCAGCCCACTTTCCATTTTCTCCATTTTTCCTTCGTTCGGTCAGGCGCACTGTGTTGCACTATGTAAGGGTGCCCGATGAACGTTTGTGCAAGCCATTTTCCATTTACTCACTTGTGCCTTTATAATACCGGATGGGTCATGTCGCGCCATGTGAGGATGCTTGATGAAATGTGTTTGGGTCAAGTCGTTTCGTTTGAGGGTGGTCGTACCAAAATTTCTAAGTTCTGAATGCCTGGATGCCTTATGCTCGTTCGTGCAGCCCATTTGTTGTTTACTCCCTTATGCCTTTGTTCGGACGAGTGCATCCTATCCTGCCATGTGAGGGCGCCCGATGAAACGTGTTCGGCGTGAGTCGTTTGGTTTGAGGGAAGCCATATCAAATTTTCTAAGTTGTGACCACCTGGCTGCCTTGTGCACATTCGTGCAAAACATTTTCCATTTGCTCCCATGTGCCTTCCCTCGGTTGGAAGCGTCATGTTGCGCGGTGTGACAATGCCGGATGAAACGTGTTCGGGTCGGGTCATTTTGTTTGAGTGCGGTTGTATCAAATCTGCTAAGTTGTGACCACCCAATTATCTTGTTCATGTTCGTGCGACCTGTTTTATGTTTTCTCCCTTGTGCCTTCGTTCATTTTTGCGTGCCCTGCCACACCATGTGAGGGAGTCTGATGACACGTGTTAAGCTTGC